>QTSX02005131.1:0-199776 GCA_014839935.2 Entomophthora muscae
GAGTGTTGCAACCGGTATTGATATCCCAGTTGTCACTGTATCTTACAGTACACAGGGGGTGCTTGACCAGCACCCTATGATGTTTCTAGTGACATGACCCATCTGATCCCCTTGGTAGAGCAAAATATCCTGTTTCCCTGTAGGGAGGGAACCCAATTACGATGATGATTGCTTGAATGACCTCATCCAGCACAGGTTTTCAATGTATCTAGATTATACCCATTGTGCCACCCCCTAGTGGCCCAGGGCTTATGACATTGGTATAAGGGCCCACATTACTTTTGATAAAGGTTGGCCTGTTCTGGTTCCCCATTTTTCCTGGTTCTGGAGTGGTTTTTCCCCCGGCCCGGGTATGGGTCTATGGCCAGTTTATTTGCAATGCTAGCTATCCCCTTTGGTTGATGCATATCCCTAGATGTTTGAATGGTAAAGTAATTAACTGTGATTGATGTCATGATGAATGGGGTTCCTGGTGAAGCGGATAATCTTATGATCTCTGGCTTGTCTTGACCTGTTGCTTAAGTTGGGCAACTGCTCGTATACACTGACCAGCCATAACCCTATTAATTACCACAGATGTCAGGGTGAAGTAGAAAAAACCTCACTGTAATTAATCAGATGGATAATATACACCTAAATAAGGATGATACTACCAATAGGAGATGGTGTGTATTTTCTTGGAAAGGATAACCTTTAAAGAGTGAGTATGGTGAAGTACAGGTTATTATAATGGACAGGTACAATAAGAAGACTTTTAATTTGACTAAAATTAGGGAATCAGCAGAATAGATGGGTTCACACTCAAGTTTACAAATTCCCTGAATCATTTCATCAGGATGAGAAACATTTCCAGGAGATTGAAGTGTTGAAAATGCAGAGTCTGATAGTCCTGCTATTAAAAGTACCATTGTAAGGTATCAAAATAAGTGAATCATGAGGAAAGATACTTTATTGAAGTTAAAATATCAAACTACCAGGGTAGTTTGTTAAAGATTATGTTACTTATAGCCTTTTGGGTACATCTTGATAAAGTGGCCTCATTGTGTATAATATTTCCATGGGGTGCCTTCTAAAAAGATGAAATATTTGGTTTCTTTATTGAAACCATTTCCCTTCATAGTTTTTGATATGTACAGTGGAGTGAGGCAGTGATTTTAGGCGCACCAAAAGTTGCCAACAAATCTCTGTAGGTTGCCTCCTGACTAGTCCAAAGCTTGCTAGAAATGGGTTGGTGGCTTTGAGATCACACAGTTGTGGTGGCTGTCCCAGTATTAGCCTGAACTCTATCGTTGTTGGGAAATGTTTAAAACCCAATTGGGAAATCCAGCTAGTTTTAAACTTGATTGACCAAAAGGTATGGTTTCACCTAAGATGGTTTAATGATATATATGCTTGCACATGTTTATACTTAATAAATCATGAGGAAGCTGAAATTGGAGATGGTTTTGTATTATTAGTACAGCTATTGATGGTACAAATCATGAATGTGATCATCTCGTTTGATAGATTTGGTTAGGCCTTATCTTGGAACCTTTCTCCGCCGCTTCGGAGCCTGACAATAAATTGTTTGGCGCGGGTTGATTTACTAATTATATCCTTATTCGTTGGAGCTCGGCCCGGCTGGTCTCAGGCATCCAGGGCTATTTTGGTATGGGCTGATCGATGGACTAGTTTACATCCAACAATCGTTTGATGTTGACTTTGTAAGGGTGAAGCTAATCTAACCTTGTTTCGCTAATGCTTTCGTGTCCATCAACTAAGGAATCTTAGTTTTTATTTAGGGATGTGACTACATGCTATAGCGACAATTTAAATAGATGGTGCAAGCTAAGCTGGGAGAGGGGGATGATGATTGTCAATAAAATAAAACCAAATAGAGTGGTGAAGAGGATTAACGTGATGGTATCGCTAGCCAATAGGAAGCGAGGGATTTGGCTGGGCTTGTCGTCGGGAAGGGTTTGGAGCTGGTAAGTGGGTCGTTTATCTTGCAGGACTTGGTTGATGGCACGGTAACTGTAGCTCTGGAACCTTTTCATCAACCACTCTTTGCGGACAACCACAAGGAAGGATATTGCTGTGCGCAGAAATGCAATGCGGTACGGGACAAGGAGGCTGTGGATGGGGGCACGGGGGAGGCTTAATCTGTCAGCCCAGTCGTGTCCCAGCAAGAAGCGCGTCATGGCGACAGAACCATGGAAAGTGGTGTGCATTGGCGCTTTGTATGAGCAGGACATGAGGACGTTGTGAGCAAGTTGAGCACAGGTTTCATCGGGGTCTAGCAGATGCATCATGACGCTTTCGTACAGCGCTATGACGCGTGCATAGCTCTTGAAGAAATGTAGTTCCGTAATGCCTAAAAGATATCCGATATATCGCCATGCTGCAATGTAGTCCTCAGCCTGCTCTTCCGTGACATTAACGCCCATCCGTCTCAGACTGAATATAACTGTTGCGCTAAAGACAATCAGCGTTGAGAGCATGTCTTCTTGATTGACGGGAATCCCGTCCTCTTTTGAATTGTAAGAAGGCAAACGCAGTACATGCCGTCGAACTTGGGCATGCATTAGACGCACATTGACAGCCGACCGCCATCCATAATTCCCAGGACGAAGCATATCAAACGACATCACGTCGCAAACCATCAGTGCTGTTTCCATAAGGCGACGCCTTGCAGTATCTTCCCGCCCAAGGTAGTTTGTGCACCGCAAAGTGCTTACTATACGGCGTGCACCAAACCCACCTATTAAACTGGCATTGAGAAGGGTTGCCATGCATAAAGGCTGGTAGCTCCAAAATAACTCCTGTCCTCTCCTAATCTGCTCATGGCAGATCCAGTCCGGCTCAGTATTAACCTGCTCGTAAAATTCGAAAACACTTGCAGGACAGTCGCTGGTAGCTACCAAATCAAGTAAGCGATCAACAGAGTCTGGTCCAGCAAGATGGGGAAGAGCACCATCAGCAAGTGGGTCGCCAATTGCTCTTAGTTTCTCAAGCTCGCTTCCTTTTAGGTGGGCAGGAGTCCATTGGAATGTGTGATCGAATTTGCTTGCAAGCTCTCCAACGTCAATGTCAGGGTTAAGCTCCTGTGGTTCCCATGTTTTAGCCATGCTTCACTTCAAACCTTTATCGATCAAGGTTATATACCCCTCGAGTAACTGACGACGGCAATTGATTGGTTGGATACAAAATCATCTAGCCAATAAATGCTCAAAGTAAAAAGTGCGTTTATTAAATAGGCTCAGACCAACATAAATTAAACCGTCAATCAAAATTAGAGCATAATAATTTAAATGCATAATTCAAAACGATAAGCCTTAGCTTAGTATTTATATCTTTTAGTGTGGATAATTGAGCCCTAAATCATGTAATCCATCCCACCATCCTGTGTGGCCAAACCCAAATAATCTGATTTCAAAGGGATCGGAAACTGCTTGTCTCACTTCAACCCCGATACGTAAACTCAAACAGAATAGAGGGCTTCACGTCGCTTGCTACAATCAAACCAAGTCCAGCCATGGATCTCGATCCCCATCCTTCAGTTCTAGCCCAGCCACTTCGCACTACCGACCCAGATCTTTCCTGAATATCCAACTCCGCTCTGCTCGCCTCAATAAAGGAGCGAAGAAGCTTGATCCGAGCCAAGTTTCGCAGGCCGCTTAGCCAACCCTTGCTTTATAAGCGAAGAACGATTACACTGCAACTTAATAACGATAAATAAATACCTAAACCAAACCATATCCTTTGAAACGATACCCAGCTTGGTCTCAGGGTAGCATCTGCAAGCTAATAATAGGGGGTCCACCCCAAACCAGGGCTCACCGATTGTCAGATCGATTTTTAATTTATAGCTCATAACCTTGTCTGGAAACCAGGAGCCCAATCCAGCCTAGATTCAAAAGCAGAACCCACTTGAGCAAACCCCGCCGCATCAGCCCAAGCTTCAGCCGAATATGAGGTAAATTTCCTGCTAGGGCTGCCAGAATAACAGTTCAAAGATATTTTGATCGGCTTAACCAGCTAACATAGCCTGTAGGCAAGCTTTACCAACCCTCCATAATCCAACTGGCACTGCTTAATACGATGCAAGTTTTTCCGAATCAGCAATGCGTAAGTTTGCCTAAAAGTTCCCCATGGCTTTGATCGAAGCTGCAGACGTAGATCAGATAAAAAAGCAAAATGTAAAATTAACCACCATCACTGTCATGAACGATATTTCCATTTGAATATCGAGCACAAGTCAGATCCAAGAATCGAACCCTGGTCCCCAAGAAATACCGCCCTCTAGCCAAGAGGACCCAGGGGCCATCCCCATCTGTATTTTTTTGGACTCCAGTCTGAAGACTATCCAATGACTCACTCCCAAAGTCAAGAAGTTTTCCCTAATGGAGTATTGACCACAGTTGAATGCACGCCCCAGAAGGCCCAGTCCTACGCAGAGGTAGCTACTTGCCTAAATGAGGTTAAGACTGAACCTAAAATAAAACCCTCCAATAAACACCTGTCAATATCAGGCCCTAGCACCAAATCAATGATGTATTTGGCCAGGTCGTGCGATGCAGGGAATAGAGGCAGAAAATAGAGCATTGCCACTTCTATTTTCCAACATCAGTCAACCTAGAATTAGTCACATGTGAAGCCTCCCCCAAGTGCTAAGGTCCAGCTGAAGAATAACCACAGACCTAAAGTCCGCAAATTTTGGAGACACAAAATTTAATAGTATAAATGTCATGGCCATAGTTTTCCCAGGTGTGGCTCGGCTAAAGCGCTGCCACCCAGGGAAACCCAGCCCGAAGCCCCACCCGCTTGCAGTGATCGTAGATTTAAATCTAACGATCGATCACAAGTGGGTGGTGGCACAGGAAATTGGGTCCGAGTGGGGCGCGGATGCCCCACACCCAATTTTCCCTTTCTTGACCTGCTGGTCAACAAATCCTGACCTCAAAGGAGGTCAGGTAACAGCTTACAGAACCACCATTGATGGTATCTGTAAGCTGTCTAAATATTGCATTCAAGGAGGCCACCTCATCAAGATGTACCCAAAGGCTTTAAGTAACAATTGTCCTCACCAAACTACTTTAGTAGTTTGATATTTTACTCTCAATAAATATCTTGCCTCAATGATTCACTTATTTCAATATTTCCCAATTATATTTGTAATAACCAGACTGCTAGATTCTGCTTTCTTACCTCTGCAATTTCCTGGTAATCTTCCACCTCCTGCTGAAATGATTCCTGAAACCTGCGAAATTGAATGTGAGCCTATCTATGCTGCTGATTCCTTGACGTTGAGCCAAATGAAGGTCTTCTTGATGTACCTGTGCATAATCTTCTGCTGCACCTTTCCTTATTCACTCTTCAAGAGTTATCATTTACGAGTAAACACACATTGTCTCCTCCTAATTGGTAATGTCATCCTAATTTGGGTGTACATTCCCCATTTAATTGATTACAATGAGCTCTCTCTCTACTTTACCCTGACAATAAAGCCCCTGCTATATTGAGAATAGCGGTATTGTCATTCTGATAATAAAGTTTAAATGAAATTTTGGATTATACAAATTCTACTGTCGTGAATGCCGCCATTCACCATGTTTCAATTTCACCTTCAAAGGGTTATTTTGAGGACAAATCCCTCTCTTTTGCTTTTGCCCTTCGAAACAAGGCTGGCTCTGAATTGGGAAATACAATTCTTTGGTTTCCTGATTCTGCGCAACTCACTTGCCCCACTCATGCTTGTGGCGAGTAATCCTACTGTCCATGTACTGTTTTGTGGTAAAGCTACACAGTATATAATCCCAATCTTTATACCCAATAAAATTTAAGTTCTATTCACATCTTTTTCTTTGTGTCTCCACATACTTCAGTGCCTCTCTAGCCACATCTAGTAGATATTATTCATTCAGGGCCACAAGGCAATCACATAGCCTTCCCTGCCATTCAAACCAAGACTTAGTACAAATCCAATCCTAAGGTTAGGATTTTCCAGAAGTTAACTTTGAAGCAGAATAAAATACAGTTATTAATATAAAAACATATATTTTAAATATTTTATGGACTAAAGACCCCAAGGAATTCATTTCTGCTTTAAAAAATACATTTTAGATAATAAGAAATTCTTAAATTAGCTGTTTTTAAAAGAAAGTTTATTTTAGTTTCTAAAGCAAAATTAGACTAGAATTTATGTGTGCTGTATTCAATTGAATATAAAATATAAACTACACAAAAAACTGATTTAAATTGTATTTGTATGTTAAACTCTTTATTATCACATCATAAAACTAAAAGAAAGTAAAAGCAAAGCAAGATTTAATTTGGAATATTAGAGAACTTTTGCGATATTCTCAAGATGGATGATCCAGTTGTAAGAGTTTTAAGGAAGGAGGGAGTTTTTTGTGACTATCTCAAAGCTTTTGAGACCCTTGCTGCTCTGGGAAACACTTTGGCGTCCATCTGAAAACTCCTGATAAAGAGTTTCATTGGTTGCCTGCTCAACTTTGAGTTTGTTGATCAGGACATTAAACTTGGGTTTCTTCACCCCAACACAGTTGGCAAACTTGTTGTGCCAGCTTTCCAGAGAGGAAGTAGTTTTCATGATCTTATCTTTAAAAAACTTAAACTGGTTCCACTCAATCTTGTTCTCCTTTCTTCCATGGCGTCTGGTCTCAAGTTCTCCAATCCATTGGCGTTCAAAGTAATCAACAAATGGAGCAAATAGAGCAGCATTTTCCTCCATATACTTGTATTCTTAAAGGCCTCATAGATCTTTCTGGAGCCCTCTTTTCTCACCAAGGCAATGGAAAAAAATGAGTTGAAGGCCACCTTGGGCTCCTTGGAGGTTGATCTAGTGACCAGTCTGTTGAGCTCAGTGAAGCTCTTCAGCTTTCTTCTGAGGCATTGTCGGAAGTGAAAGAAGCAACTATGAGGCTAGCGCTTTAATACCTTTTTGAAGGTGTTGACTTGAGCAGGCTCAAAGTCAACAAGGAGGTAGGTATGGTAAGGCTTTGATGTTTCCTCATCATCAGGTTGGCTTGGGGTTTTAGACTTCTTCCTCTTGGGGGTAGAAGTGGGGGCATCAATAGGGGGAAGGAGATCCAACTTCCCCTTTAGAATCTCCAAGGCATGAGAATAGTCATCCTTATTTTGTCCTGACATTCTAAAGTAAACCATTGGTAAAACCTTATCACAATACTTCCCATGGATGCACCAAAGCTGGGAAAAGATCTTAGGGCATGATGAGAAGGTCCCATCAGCAAACCAGATATCGGCTGTCACCAATCTCTTAAAGTTCTCCTGGGTGGCATAGCAGATGGTTCTTTTATGCTCACCAGGCCCATCATCATGAAGGAGAAACTGTTCATCCTTAGAGGTGACTTTGAGCTCATTTGGTATATCCAGTTCCAGGAGGGAGGAGGCACTTCTGCCCATATGGGTCATTATTTTAGAGATTAGGCCATTTTCTAATGCACATGCTGCTCAAGTCGCAGCATAACACAGTTCGATTTTGAAAAAGTAACTAATTACACAATTTATATTTAAAACATTAATAACTCAATGAAAAATTAATATTTTTTCACACTGTAAACTATCAAAATGAAGCTAAGAATCTTATCTTTCTATTGGTGTAAAAATTTTAATATGTATACTATGCTCAATATTAAAGCAAAAGTAATTTAAAAGAGCATAATCCAGATTTTATTATATGATTATATCTAATGATATAAAGTAGATCACTTCAAAGCTAATAAATACTCTTTTTTGAATACACAACAGATGTTTTTTATTTGACGAAATTAAAGATAAGATTGAGAGCTTTATTTTCGCATTTTATTTTATTTAAAAAGCTCAATTCTCTAGGATTTTATGATAGTTTGAAGTTAGGATGTTTTTATCACTGTTTAGATTGATTTTAAGGTTCAAGTGAGCTTCGAACCTCAAATTGAGCATTCTTTAAATGGAATTCTTTAATATTTTATCATTTAAAAATATGCGGAAGAGTTACAATTAACTGAATACATCATTTTAATTGATTTGCATTGATTACAAAGAGGATATGATGTAATAATAATGCTTGGCTGCTTCACATATATCACTTGTGCATGAAAACTGGGTATTTAATTAATTTCTGCAAACATAAATTCAAGTTCAAACTATAATAAAAGCTATCACACCATTTCTTTCAGAATGGTGTCATTTAGCTTGGTATATAAGAGCTAAAGTACCACAAAGCTTCTAATCCAAATAACCCAATTCAAAGACCACATTCTGATCATAACTACTCCATCATTAAGGCACACATCAAAGATCTGACCTAATTACAGATTCAAAATACTACCATGTCCTCAGTTAAATTTAATTCTTCCATGCTACCCTTTTTTTCCTTGGGAGCTTCAACAAAAAGAGAGAGAATTGCAATGTTAAAAAAGGCATTCCTCTTTATTGCTGGTGATGATCTTGATAATTTCATCAAGCACTTCCTTACTCAAACTGAATTTGGGAAAGCTCAGTTCCTGCCAACTATTCAAAATCAAAAAGGCAATGAGTTCATTGAAAACTTAAAGGATCTCATGAAATCTTCTCCCCAAAAACATATCCCAGCCTTGCGATCTCTGGTTACTTCCAGTTACTCTTTAAAAGAGCTTAATGATATGGGGTTTAATATAACCAAAAGTGAGTTTGAATACTCAAGAAAAATAAATAAAAATAAAAATGTAAGCTTAAACAAAAAAGCCAAAAAATAATAACTATTCATTAAAAAAAGAAATAACTAAAAAAATAATTAAAAAATTGCTGGAAAATTCTTTTGAAACAAGCCAGTTTACAAAAAAAGTGCCTGAAAAAATTTATAAAGATATAGAAAAAGAGATGAGTAATTACTCAACTGAAATTAAATACTCTCTACTTAAAACAAAAAAAGAAATATATGAAAATATGAAAATAAAAAATGAAATTTCAGTTTCAATTTCCACTTACTATAAATTAATCCCTAAAAATATAATAAAAAGTAAAAAACAAACCGATATGTGCAATATTTGTAATTTAAAAAATTCACTAGAAAAAAAGAAGGAAGAATGTGAAAGTAAAAACTTACCATTACCAGAATCTATAGACAATGACTTAAAGACTATTAATCAGCACCAAGACTTTTATGTTCATCAAAATTGTGAATATAAAAAAGATATTAATGAACTAGATGATGAGTCTTGTGTTGTAGTTATAGATTATAAAGAAAACTTAAAGGTTGGAGGTGGTCCAATTGAGACCAATAATTGTTTTTATTCAAAAAAACCAATCTCATTATTAGGGTTTGCATTAGTTTTTAAAGAAAACAATAAAATTAAATATGAATATCATGATTTTTTGTCTCAAATATTATCACATGATTCTTTATTTTCAGGTGAATGTCTAATAAGTCTTCTTAAATTAGATAGATTTAAAAAAATAAAAAATATAAAAGTATGGACAGATAATAGAAATCATTATAGATCATATGAATTTTTATATTACTTATTTAAAGAGGCACCTAAATATATTAAGGGTTCCATAAAATATAACCGTTTTGTTGAATGCCATGGAAAAAGCATTGTTGATGGTCACTTTGGTGTAATATCAAAAATTTTAAAGGAAAAAGAAAATGTACTTTATATTAACAACATTAATGATCTAAAAAATATTTGTGAGAAAGAAGAAAGAAGAAAAGAATTATACAATTCAGCTTTAACTGGTTCAATTGTTTCCCAAAAAGCATTTTTTTATATTTATGAAAGGAAATTTAGGCCTATAAAAAGAGAGCTTGAAGTTAAAAATCTGCACATTAATCTTTCATATTTGATGAAAGATGGGAAGTTATATACTTCACCTTTAACATTTGAAAGCTTCTCAGAATATTCTGAGATATTTTATCATTTGAAATCACGTGATGATACCAGAGAAACAAAAATATCAGAAGATGCTAGTAGTGTATTGGGGCAAGTTCATGAAGTAGGGCAGCTTACTAGAGGGTGTATTTTAAATAGAGTTATCAGTCTTTCAAAAACAACAACCTTTTTTTCTGAAACAAACTAAGAATATTTATGATGAGCCAAAGATAGGGTAATAGCATTTATAGCTTTGGGGCTGCTATTACTCTCCCATGCAACTCATCATAAATATTTTTGGTTTGTAGTAGCACTTAAGATATTTTCAGTAGTACTATAAGTTGCAATTTTCAATTATAAAATCAATGAATTATTTTTTAAAAAATCACCCAAGCCCAAGATCAATTAAATATTTGGGATTGATTGTATTTTACTCTTTCTGAATAATTTGAATATGAATAATGTGATTAAGTTATAAAATAACCAATCTGGCGCCTAGGCATAACAAGAAAAATAATGTCCCATATTTAATATACTTGAACTGCGTCCTAAGTACAAATTAGTAAGGAATACATAAAAATCATTGGTTGCCGTGTTGTGTAGCTACAGTGGCACTGAAATACCAAGGAGCAGATGATGACACACAAGGTCCAATTTGTGGCTTAGAAAAGTCAAAGTACCAAAATGATTCACAATTATTTAAATAAACTATTTTTTTCTATCTTTTTTTATTATTTATTTATTTGTTACCGCAAAAGCCAATAATATTAAGTACATCATATAAAAATAAATCCCTCTTATCTAGTATTCTTAAATGTCTATAATACAATCAAACGTCCCATTATTATATATAAACAATAATTTGAGTCCTAATAAAAACAAAATAAATAAAAATAAAACAGACAAAGCCGGTGCACCCATTTATCTGATTGGCTCAGAGGCCAGGGCTTTGGGGAGGAAGGATTCCAAGTGCTTGTAAAAAGCCGCAACCACATTGGATGGCATCACAAATTGACTGACCTCAAGAATATTGAATAGGTCCTCGGTGTCCTGCAGAAGGCCTTGTTTCACCTTATTCTTGATCCAACCAAAAACCTCCTCAATTGGATTCAGGAATGGGAAATATGGTGGGAGGAAGAGAAGTCTTGTTGGACAATCAGCAAGGCGGTGGCTGGAGGAGTGGCTATTCTTGTCAATAGGGGGGAACTCGGACACAACCAGATCTACTTTGTGGAGCCCAACATTATCAAGCACAACAACGTTGGTTGTGCTGCTGTAATTTATCCAAAGGTACTCCTTGACAACTTGGAGAAATCAAGAAAAGTCCCGCTGTTATGGGAACCCTTGATCATTTGGTATTGGTCCAACCCGCAAGGACCAAGAAGTGCAACCATGGAATAGGTCTGGGAATGGATAGCTGCACAATGGGCTACGCCGTCCTTGGACCCCTTCTTGACCCACCCATGCCTAGACCTGAGTGAGGAGGAAAACAATGATTTGTTGATGTAGAAGAACTGTACGTTACCAGTCTCCTTTAGTGCCAGATATGTCTCGGCATAAATGTGTCAATCCTTGATGGTCTTTTCACTGTTTCTGTTGTACGGAGAAACTCCAAGCACCTTCCAAGAGAAGCCCAAATCAACCATTGTTTTGTAAACAAGGGTTTTATAAATAGAAAGCCCAAACTCTGTGGCAAGCATTGATTGGACAGCAAGCGTGTCCAGGTGGCAATCCCTGGCTACCCACTGTAACGGAAATAATAGGATAATATGATGCCGTTTCTAAATGATGGGGAATAACCAACCAAATCCACATAGAATTGATGATTAACCACCAATGCGGCTTCAGATTTTTTTGTGAATTTTCCAATTGTAACTCCAGGATTAAGTAGAACAATCAATCCTAACCAGAGTAAACCAAGATAAATGACCTGGGAAAGCATCAATGCATCTTCAGCGTAGAATTCTGGGCATTGAGAAGTGACCCAATTTTCATCTTCAGGAATGGAGGGAGGAGCTACAAAATTGGCTGGCATGAAATTAACATTTTGTGGCGCCAACAACAAAGTTCCTGATGCTGGGCCCCATCTTCCTGAAATGATTCTGTTCAGAATCAGATTGTACAGAATACCACAACAACCTGAGCACAGGATGCATTTTAAAATTTAAAATTAGAACTTGGGATAATTGATTTTTATTGAGTAAATTTAGGAGGACTCAACTCTTAGAGTTGAAACAGGGAAAATTATTCAATATATATCAGAAAAATTGACTAAGCAATACCACCTGAGTCTTGATCTCCTATTTCTTTGGCATCTTCAAGTAAGTATCTAGTCCAGGTTGTGAAGAACCCTTGTGTGACCAGTTTCTGACAACCATTCTGATTAATGAGCTTATATTGGGTGATCCTCATATTATGTTGATTTATCAACGTCAGTTTACAAGGGGGAGCTGGTTTCAGCTGGCATACTGGAGTAGCCGTGACCCATTTTTGATTGACCGTTTGGTTTAAATCCGTTAACTCAGTCAATTTTGATACAGGTTTTCCGGCCTTCTGTGCCTTCTTACTTGGACGGACAATACCCAGCATTATGGAACTTACCGTGACACCCACTGCTTGATTGTGTTGATGTGCACAGGCTGCAAGAGTTTTGGCTGCCGCTTAGCCTTGGTGGATTTGGCAATTTGCCCAGTGTTGCCATACTTGGTGTTGATGTCGGCAATGTACCTGGTTGTGACACCAAATTGGGACGCAATATCCTGAACTGCCATTCCCCCATTTAAGCAGTTGAGGAGAGCTTCACGCTCACTATCTGTCAACTGACGCCAGCCCTTGGCAGGTACCACGGCATCCTGGCTACCAGGCTCAGCACAGGGGATGGGGACCTTTGTGTAGAAGGTGGGATCACGCTTGGTTGCGCTGGCGCCGTCAATGGTGGCATACAATACAGGCGCAGATGGCTCTTCAGTGGTGGCCAATAGCTCATAGGAGGTATCAAAGATGGGGGACAGGAAGTGGCAACTCTTGGGTCAAGAGTGCGGGGCCGGGTGATGACTGGGTACACAGTGGAGGTGTAAGTAACCTCAGTGTTCCTGGTGACCCTGGTGTAGGAGACTTTTATGGCAGGCCTTGAGAGTGGCTTCTGCCTGGGATTCAAGCTGGTTGATTGGGCCTGGGACGCGGGAGGTGGTTGGCTGGCAATGACACCTTGGGAGGCCTGTGGGTTGGCATGACTCCCTTCAAGTTGGGTTCTGGGTCTGTTCTTGGACCCTCTGGGACGCCCTTGTGGACAGACTGCCCTACAGGCTGGTGCAGGAGCAGGTTGGGAATGTGATTGACGGTCCATAAAAATAAAATAAAAAAATATATTTTAGATTAAATATGTATTTATTTGGAGATATCAGTTTAGTTGTGGGAAGTTGTTTTCTCTTGATTTATCCTTGAATAGTAGCAGAGTTTCTATATCAGTGATTTGAAGTGAATAATATTGTATACTTTCCAGGTTTAGATGATTTTAATGTTTAATAACTTTTTATGTCTAATTATGGTTAATGAGATTGAATTTTTCATTTGATTTTAGTTGTGGTGGAGCTTCTTGATTTGGGTTGGTGTTTCCTAGTGTGCTTAATGTACATTCAATTTAATTTCCAGTTCCTGCAATTAATATTTGAGTTTGCTAGTGGCATTCAAAAGTGATTTGAAATTCAGTTCCTGGATTTGACAATCCTGCAATTTAAAAAACATAGTAAACTTAATGAAAATGGTTGATGGATTTGAACGCTTCAAATCTGATTCCAGTTAATTCATTTTGTCCATAAAAAATATGCAGCTCAACTTGAACTTTGAAAGTGTCTATGAGTTCCCGCATTTTCAAATATTCAAATAAATACTCACAAAAATCAATTTAATTAAAAAAGGCCATCCCGCAAAAGTGATTCAAAATTTGGACCAAGGATTTGACAATCCTGCATTTTTACGTTCTGGTTCTGAATTTACAGTATTGATGAGCACTAAATCAGTGTATTTTGAATTTTGATTTGAAGCATTTTCAATTTGCATGCTCTATTACTACACCCAGTAAATTACTAAGTGAGAATATCAGATTTGTTTCATTCAGCACTCTATCATTTACATAATAAAAAACACTGAAATTTCAATAAAATGATTTACAGGTGATTGTGAACCTGTATGATAGGTTTTAGCTTATTTAGTTGAGTATGATATGTTTTTGAAGCTTTTCTGATAATTTAGATAGTGATTGAATCAATATTAAGTGATATTTTAATTTTTTAATTTTGGGGCCTCAAATATTAAATTGAGACTTTCAGACTTCAATTTCTGCACTTTCAATTCTGTCCCCTATATTCAAAAGGATGAATAAATTCTATTTATAAAGCCAAATTAATTTAAGGTGTGTTTTAAATTGCATTGATTTGGGTACTTTGAACTTGGTTTTTTTGATTTTAGCTACTAGTAAAAACATTCTAAAAAAAGTCAAATTTAAGAAAAATATTAAATTTTTTGGGGGAAATTTTTATTGAAAAAAGTGTGGAGATCAAAAAATCCATCAATTTGAAGATTTTGATCTCTGCACTTTGACTTTAGGCACCTGCCCCAGATCACGGCATCTACCCTATCTAGTTTTAGTATTCTTCCATCTCTACTCCAGCTCCACAGGCTCACAGGCCACTGCTACTCCTACCGTCAACCCTGTGGATCCCTGGCCCATGTTATTTTGTCCACTTGGAGCACCCTTTGGACCAGTAAACTTCACTGAGTACCCTCCAAACCTGTCAGGGATCTAGTCTTGAGCGGCAGGCCTGTTGTTTTCAGGGGTAACTTGGGCCGGGTTTTTTACAGGCAATGTCCACCACAAGAGGGGAGCTAACTTTAAAAGGTAGGATGTGGACTTTCCCACCCAGGACCACGGGCTGGCAGCCAGGATTATTGTGTCAATCACCTCTGTGAGGGTGATATTTGCAATCCCAAACAGCTTGCCAGAATGGTCAGGTGAGGAAGTGGGCATAGGTTTTGGGGTCACAGGAAGTTATGTGGGCAGGTTGTAAGCAGGGAGATATTTGAATTTCCCTCTGAACAACTTGGGTGTTGAAAATATCCATGGGCCTTGTTGGTTGTATCTAATGGCTGATTATATGCGGGCCAAAAGATTGGGTTCAAGTATCTTTTCCAGGATGTATTCCTTGTATTCAGATTTCAGAGGGTAGTTGGTAAAATGGACAGGTTCAAAGGGTACACCAGGAGGACAGAAAACAGCTGGTGGTGGGCCAGGATATCTCAAACTGAATTGGTAGACAGCAAATACAAAATAAGGCAATAGCTATGTGAGCCAAAGTAAAATAACCTTTATTCAAAAATGGAAATTGGTTTGGAGCGTGGGGTTCTTTGGTCTATATAGTACCCCACCTCCAAACTTAACATTTTCCATGGGGGGTTCATCAGGGCATTGGAAAAGGCAGGGCCGGGGGAACTGGGCGCTTGGGTCCAAAGGCAGCAAAATGGCACTTGGCCTGGGAGTTCTTTCATTGGTCAAGAATCTCAATTTGGCTACCTGATTATATTGCTTTAGTGTTGTGGTCATGGGACCAGGCCGCGGGCCCGTGCCTCTTTCCTGGGTCGGCTCTTGATTGGTCACTGGTATAGACTTCAAGTTCATGAAGCTAATAGTTGCCAAATCAGTACCTCTATTAGTTGCTGTGATTAATCTTCCATTAGGTTCAATAAATTCCTTGGTTTGGCTTGTTTTGCTGCATAGGCCAACATTCTCAGTATCAGCTTGTGGGGGCTCAATCCCAGAAAGGTGTGGGCGGGCAGTCCTGCGGTCCACAGGCTCAGCAGCCCGGGGGGGGGTCCAGGGTTGGGGTTTGATTCCTGCTCCCAGGCCTGGATTTCCAGAGAGGAATAATTGTCAATCCTGTCAAAACCCAGCCTATTATGAGTTCATCCTGGAAAATATACTCCTTATCAACCCCTTGGCCAGAATTAAAGTCACATAAACAATCTGCTGTAAAGGAAATTGGTACACCACCCCTCCCAGACTATTCCTCAACAAGTATAACTACCTTCCTGCATACCTAGTACTAATGTCCCCACCTCCTATCCTGTGGCCCACCCACCTGCAAAATATTAATGCCAATGGCAACACCACTTCCATACAGATGCTTGGAGTACCCTATATTACCCCTACAGGCTTGGTGGATTCTGTGGTACAGAATTCTGGCCCTTGGTCCTTGCTTGGCCAATATCTACCCGGTGTTATTGAGTTGGCCCCCATCCTGTGGTGGGAACAACCCTCTGGCCCAGAGGCCCCTCTGCCCACATTGAACAGTGTTCCTGCATGTCAGGAAGCCAGGAATAGGTAGAGGCATTGAGTGAATTGGGACGGGATACGCCAGGCCATTGGTTAATGGCCACCATAGAATGGGCACTAACCTGATATCACAAGATAGGGACCACCTGAGTAAGGGCAAAGGACCAGAGTTGGTACCACAGAGTCCACAAAGCCTGTCAGAGCAATGTAGAGTACTCCAAACAGCTGATTGGACGAAGCATCAGCAGCGGTGGCAGGTTCCATGAGGCAGTCAGTTTAAGGGGCCAAAGGTGGGGTTATAGGGACCAGGTAGGCAGGCAGATAATTTTACTTGTTTCAGAACAATATTGGTGCCCACATGTACCACTTTTTTTGCAACCTATAGTTTCAGTCTCTCTAGTCCTTTCTAGGGGGTTGGCAAGTAGTGTGTTCTCCAAGTCAAATTTGGAGTAGGCAGGGTTTGGCGGGTATTTGGTGAAATGTACTGGTCCAAAAGGTACTCCAAGGGGACAGTGTGGCATGGGCAGTGGGTTTGCAGGTTAGTCTCTATGTAAGACAGGTGCCTGTTTGTCTACTTGACTGGGGTTGAGATGAAAGATCACTGAAATTAGATAGGTTAAGAGTAGCTGCAACCAAAAGTTCATAGATCTTTATCATAAAAAATTGTGATATAATCATCCCCATACTGCTGGGGCCTTTATACCATATGCCTTTGTTTCTTCAATTTTTGCAGATTTTAGGTCTGCCGGCAATCTGTTGACAGGGCGTGGACCTTGGGGCAGGGATTTGGGGGCGGCAAATTCCGGTTTGGCCAGATCTGGTGAACAGAAGTGGAGGTACTTTGTTCTGTTGCTTCTATTCTTCATGTCACCTTAAACAGCCAATTGTATAGCTAAATCAGGACTGGAAACTGGCAGCAGTTGGTGTTCATTGGCAGGGCCAGCATATGGCCCTATTTAAACCTCTTTTAGGAAAGCCACAAACTCTAGTAGGTCTGGGTCCCCAGTGGTGCACAACTGCTGGCAATCTGATGAACATTTGGGGAACCTCCCTTAGCAAGCTGGCAGGTTTTGGAGTAATTTACTAACTTGAGTCTGTGAAACAAAAGGTTGGTGCAAGCATCTTTTGAGAGCCAGGGTTTGACTCCCGGGTTTTCAATACTAGTATTGAAATGTTGTTTGTGACAACTGGCTTCTGGCGGGTCCATGCCCATTCTGGTTGGCGCAAGGCATTGTCTGAAGTCCAGAGTTCAATTCCCCAGGTTTCAATACAAGTATTGAAATGTCATTTATGACACCACAGAAAAAAATTTATCCTGACAATTGTAGCCATTGGTCCATAAAATGCTTATAAAATGAGCCTCTCATTGCAACATCTTTGCTGCTCCCTCTCAGATATCATTTCCCCAAGAAATTTATCAGCTACTCAATAGTCAGTAGTACTATTGTCACACCCCATGAGTTCAAGGATCTGATATTTTGAACCATATAAGGAAAACCGCTCAGACAAGCCCCATGACATACATGAGAAAATGTAGCAACCATAATATTATAGCACTTTTCTCTTATATAAAAAATGCATTATCTTCTTACTTACCCTCCTTGCTTTTTTATAGAATTCCCAGAAATATATAATTGAGAGAGGTAGTGTTGCAGCCAAGATTGACTCCTGGCCCCCAACATATCTCATGAACCCAGGGACACTCATAGAGGCACCCAAGACATATCTAACAGCATGATACATTCTGTTGCCAATATCAAAATAAGCGCAATATCTCCCAATTAGGTGTATGATCAATTGTTGTGTACTTGGGTGTGGCCAAGGGACACAACAGGAAATACTAACAGTAGGATTGGGTTTGTACTTAGCCAGAAGTTAGTCTTCAGGGATGAATAGAGAGATTTATCTTAAGGCCCTGGAAAAAAATTATCAGAAATCTCCCCTAGACAAAACTAGGGAGATAGTGCCAAAGTCCAAAAATAAACACAAATAAAGAGTGTAAATATAACCTAATTTTATTGGGTGAATCTAAATGATTCTTATATAGCAATAGTTTACCACAAACCAGTAGAAGGAGAGGTAGATCACTGGTCACTTTAATAAGTGGGTCAAGGATCACCCATGTCATCAGTTGGAATGTAAATGATTCCTTCACCTGATTTGAAGTGAAAACCGTTTAGATTTGAGAAAGAGAACTGAAGGATTTCACACTTAAAATGTGACTCCATCAAAAGCAAAATCAATAATGAATGAATTAGGGATTCCCAACACCAATTCCAATCCCTTATCCCTCAATTAGTTATCTTCTGCTCAAACCATACTTGGATCCTACCATAATGTCACCTCTCTAGTGGATTAGTGACTTCTCTTTCTTGTATAATAACTACCGCCTTCTAAAAAAAGTTACATAGTGTTACTATTATTTTTCCTTTCTATTGGACTGTTTTTTCCCCAATCACAATACTGAACAAAAATTGGTTAAGTTAAAACAATATAATAAATAGGTTATCCACACCTAAAACTTATAGAAAAATTGCTCTCAATAAAAGAACCCAGAAGATGGCACTCCCCACCAGCTGGAGAAGATATGAAGAGGGACAAGATGCTTGTTGTATGTGAAGACTGTTGGGTTAAGCTAGCAAGAATTAGCCATTTTGATTGTCAATTACTATACTTGAAAACAAGGTAGTAAAAACAAAGTAGGATTGAACAATAGATGGGGTTAAAACCTTGTCTTTATTTAATATATTCATCAAGTATTTATAGTAGAGTAGAAAATTGGGAGAAGGAGAACTGATGAGATTCAAACCTGGGCAAATAGACCAGGCTTGACATCAATACAAATATTAGTATAAATACCAATATTGGCTATTGATTTTTCTCCAAGAAGTAGAGATTAATCAAATCAGTTAAATTGTTAATGTTGCCTCCATTTAGGTTTATGGACTTGAACGCCAGGTATGAGCTTCAATTCTGGAATCAAATACTTTTTTTGTTGCTCTTATTTGCAACCTCCAAAATACTCAAAAGCTGAGAGGATTTGAATGTACTCCAGAATGCTATGGAACCCAATTGTTCTCAATCAATTGGTCAAGCAATTGCCTAATGTGTAATTATATTCAGGATCTGACTTCAAACTTAATGTCCATCAAATCCATCACATATTAGCACATTGTAACAATGCTCCTATAAGATACACTGTCTTCAACTATATTCTTGTACAAACCATACAGTAAAACTTCCTCAGTACACAAGGAGTCCTGAGCCCACCTCCAATTCCTGACAACCAAAATACCCAACATTGTATTCTAACGCTTACGCTCAGCAGAAATTGGAACGTTCTCAGGACTATACTGTAAAAATGCTAATATATGGATTCAAAGCACCCAAAATAAGTTTACACAAGTAGGCTACCCCAGAAACTTTGGGCAAGTGAAATTGCTTTAAGTGTTACTGGGGCTGCCTCACGCTTTGTAAGAAAATGTTTCACCCACACCCTGGTCATAACAAAGACTGGGACATGTTTAAGAACACCTTCCTGGAGAAATTTGCCTTAAAGAAATCTGAAGTGGTGATAATGACAGAACTCAGAACCTTTGAAATGACAGGAATAATTGAGGAGTACATTGCACCCTATGCAGACATATGTGATCAAGCTCCCAATACCATAATTTTTAATGAGGTTGGACAGCAACTGTACTTCTACAATGGCCTCCCCACACACATTAGACGCTAATTTAATATGATTTGTTGCAAGAACCTCTAAGATTATCAGGGTTCCAGTCTTGGGCAGCCAGCCTGTCAGTTTTGGAAATCACTTGGGCCAGGTTTTTGCAGGTAAAGCCCACCACAAGAGAGGAGTTAACTTAAAGAGGTAGGAGAAGGACTTCCCCACCCAGGACAACGGGCCGGCAGCTGGGATTATAGTGTCAATCACCCCTGTGAGGTTGATGTACACAATACCAAACAGCTTGTCAGTGTGATTGATGGGGAGGTTAAATGAGGAGGTGGGAATTGGCTTGGGGGTCACAGGCGGTTCCATGTAGAGTTTGTAGGCAGGCAGGTAGTTGAATTTGCCTCTAAACAACTTAGGTGTTGATAATATCCAAGGGCCTTGACAGTTGTATCTAACTGCAGATTGTATGCAGGCCAGGGTATCTAGTTTGAGGATATTTTCTGGGGTGTAATCCTTATATTCAGGCTTCAGAGGGTACTCTGTGAAGTGGACAGGTCCAAAGGGTACACCAGGAGGACAGAAAACAGCAGGTGGCGGGACAGGCGGGCCAGGAGATCTCAAACTGAATTGGTAGACAGCAAATACAAAATAAGGCAATAGCTGTATGAGCCAAAGTAACATAACCTTTATTCAAAAATGGAAATTAGTTTGGAGCGCGGGGTCCTTTGGTCTATATAGCACCCCACCTCCAAATTTAATATTTTCCATGGGGGTTCATCAGTGCATTGGGAAAGGCATGCCCAGGGGAACTGGGTGCTTGGGTCCAAAGGCAGCAAAACAGCACTTGAGCTGGAGTTCTTTCTTTGGTCAAAGATCTCAAATTGATGACTTGACTATCTTGCTCTAGAGTTGTAGTTATGGGGTCAGGCTGCAGGCCTGTGCCTTCTCCTGGGGGTGATCTTGATTGGCTTCTAGTTTAGCCTTCAAACTCATTAAGCTAATGGTTGAGGTTTTGTTGCCTCCATTAGGAGCCTTGCTTGTTCCCTTAATTTGGTACAATGATTCCTTTGGTTTGTCTTGCTTCATCATTTTGGCTATCCTTATTGGCTCCATCTTGCAGGGGCCCAACCCCAGGGAAAAACAGGCTGGCAGCCCACAAGAATTCAGGGTCAGGGTTTGAATCCTGCCCTTGGGCCCAGGTTTCAAGGGAAAAGAATTGTCAATCCTGACAAAGACTTATTATTTGAAGGGAAACAAGCTGTAAAAAATTCTGAAAGCCTGCATATAACCAACAAGAAGAAAGAGGGTCCCACAGCAAAGAAGGACCTTTGACCTAACAAACATAACAACTGAGCCAAAAAACCCCATCCTTGAAGTAAAATTGCACTACTCAAGTCAATCAAATGAGTACTGATAACACCATCAATGAGGGGAAAGCTCGGGGGAGTGCTAGGTAAGCTTCCTTTCCCCACTTTGCAAGACTTGTACAGGGACCAGGACTTGGACTCAATTACCATGATCCACATACCCTCCAGCAATCCTATACTGTTTGCCACTCAAACTGGAAATAAACTTCTCATTTATCCTTTCTGCTTTTTCAGATATCAGGGCACAGCACTATTTGACACTGGAGTGGATCAATCTCTTGTTGACAAGAAATTTGCCAACCTAATAAAACAACCCACGGTCCAAAGCAATATCAAGAGAGTCATCATGGCAGATAATAGGAGTACACCAGTCACTAAAGAGCTGAAACCTTTCTGCACCCAAATAGGAGACAAACAAACTACACTTATTGGCCCTTCATATCAATCCCCAAGTATGATGTTATACTTGGCCTGAATTGGATGAGAAATACCAAACCTCCTATTGACTGGTTAGTGCCATCCTCACCATACAACAAGGCAAGGTGCCCCACCATGTATATCCAACTCATCTTGATACATTTATGAGAGACCATATGTTTGTAAAAATTACAGAAAATAAGAGGAAAAAGGCCCTAGAAAGATCTATTGGAACACCTGTAGATATGATATTATCCACTTTAAAAATACAGAGACCTCATGCAAGCAAGACCCGATTTGACAACATATAGTCCTAGAGCTTCCTTCAGTTTTCCAAGAAACATTACTAGGGCTACGTCAAACTGGGGCATCCAGCACAAAATCAACTTCAGAGGGAGTGTACCAAAAGCACAACATATCTACCTCCTAACACCACAAGAGGACTACACACTGAAGGCATATAAAGATAAAGCCCTTGAAAAAAGACACATATGTCCATACAAATTGTCTTTTGACACAACTGTCTTTTTTGTTGCAAAGAAAGATGGAGGAATCCGCCTGGTCACAGACTACAGGGTGCTCAACAAGGTCATAATTAAGAACAGGAATCATATGCCCCTGATTGATGATTTTTTGATGCCCTGGGGGGTCCCAAGTCTTCACAAAAATTGACTTGACAGCAGGTTATCACCACATCCGCATTAAGCCAGAGGACATACCTAAAACAGCATTCAGAGCTAATTATGGTTCCTTAGAATGTGTTTTCCTCACTTTGGCATGAAAAATGCACCAATAACTTTCATAACCTTTATGAATTAAGTCTTCAGGGAACACATTAGGAAAGGACTATTATCTAACCTGATGACATAATCATATACAGCCTGACCAAAGAGCAACACTGGAAAGATGTCTGTCTGGTCCTCTGCACCCTCAAAGAAAATCACTTTGTTGCCAAATCATCAAAGTGTGACTTCTTCTCGTCTTAACTTCCATTCCTTGGTCACATTATCAGCAAGGACAGAGTAAAACCAGACCCAGAAAAGATATAAGTCATAGCCGTCATACCAGCACCGCAAAATAAGAGCAAAATTGTAAATTTATAGGCATGGTAGCTTATGTTAGGATATTCATACCTGATTGGGGCGCCTTGACTTATCCCTTATCTGCAATCACAGGAGAGACAACAAAATTTGTATAGACACTGTTAAGAGATCAACTTTTCTGACAATTGAAAGAGCACATGGTCACTGTCCCTATCTTACAATACCCAAGCTGTGAAGGAGTATATGAACTAGAAACTGAAGTCTCCAATTATACAACACAAGAAGTACTCCAAATTTAAACTGCAGAAAAGGACTTCCCCCTGTAGCATATGAATCACAATAGCGGTCTGATAATGAGTAATGAAATCTGATACATGACAAAGAAATGGTAGCTATTTTCCACTGTATAATGAAGTAGAGATGTTATCTGGAAGGTGCACATATATTCAAAGTGTTAACTGACAACAAGTCATTGGTGTTCTTCAAGACTCAACAACATCTGTCCAGACAACAAGCTTAATAGATAAGCCTTATAAAAAAGTACCCCATTATAATTGAATACAAACCAGGCAAGGAAACTCTTACTGCAGATGCCCTGCAAGTCTATACCACAAATATCTCCTATGCATTGATGGAGATTCCAATTGGCCCATGCTAAACATGGGGAATCTCCAAGAAGTGTTCCCACCTGGCACACCAATGAACATCTAAGAGAAGGTCCTTAAGAACAAACCACTGTTTAAAAATGTATATGTAAGGCTATACCAAATACTCTCAAATGGTGACATCATATCCTGCGTCCTGTTAACGCAAACAATTGACACCATCCTCAGATATCATAGAGACCTGGGCTGCACAAAAAGAAGGAACTTGCATGAATATCTCAAAAAACACTACTGGTGGTCCAACATGCTAGATGATATCAAAGAGGTACTAGAACAATGAAAAGTCTGTTAGAAGTATACCCAAATCAAGGCACCACCCAATTCAGTAGTACCTTTACCCATCACACAGCCCTTCAAGGTGTGGTCACTGGATATTGTGGAACCAATTCCTGGCAAAAGCAAGGGCAAGAAGTACATCATAACAGCTATTGACTATGCAACCCAAAGGCCTGTAGCGCAAGCGACAAAAGAGCACAATGGCAACAACGTGAGACAATTCATTGGCAAAGATATCATAGCAAAGTTTGTAAAACCATACCTCCTGGTTACAGACAGAGGAACCAAACTTAAAGCCATTGACACCAATATATTCCTTATAAATAATGGAATAAAAAACACCATAGCCAGCCCTTATCACCCGCAAGCAAATGGAAGAGTAGAAAGACTAAATGGCTACCTAGTAGAAGCCCTCAGCAAGCTATCTGCCAAAAATTCAAAAGCATGGGTTGGCATGTTACCAACAGCGCCAGTGGTAAGTCACAACTGTTTAAAACACAATAAATGAAAAAGCTCATATGTAATTTTCTATGGACATAAGACAAACATTGTCAGTATGACCCTGGGACCAAGTTTGTTCCTACCTAAAAGGTTATCTAAAGATAACTCTCCACAGTAAAACAAGACATATAAGACCAAGATGACAAGGAAAAGAAAAGAGTTTAGGTGAAGCAATACCTCTAGAAATAAACACTCTAAGTAGGAGATAAGATCTGAGTAGTAGATCACAATTTACACAGGTGAGACCAGGACAAAGGGGAGCCATTGTTGTCACAGGAGTTGCCGTGTTCTGAGGTGCGGCACAGACACACAACAGGAAATCCTAACCTTAGGATTGGATTTGTACTAAGTCTTGGTTAGATGACAGGGAAGGCTATGTGTTTACCTTGCAGCCCTGGAAGAATAGTCTCTACTAGTTGTGGCTAGAGAGAGGCGCAGAAGTACAGAAGACACAAAGACAAAAATGTGAATAGAACTTAATTTTTATTGGTGAATGTGAAATGTAATATATAGTGTTTAGGAATATGAAAAAACACTACCAGGATGGTAGGATCACTTGCCACTAGCATTAGTGGGGCAAGTGAGATGCGCAGGATCAAGAAACCAAACAATTGTACTTCCTGATTCAGTCATCAACTCATTTCAAGAGGCAAAAGCAAAAGCAAGATATTTGTCTTTGAAATGGCCCACCAAAGACAAAATCAATACATGGTGAATAGTGGTATTCACAACATTGCCCTCCCCTAGATTGGCCTTAGGGGGGTAAAATTTATGGAGGAACTTTACGTGCATTTGAGCAAAAGGGCAGCCACTGGAGAGGAGCTTTACAGTGTATTTGGGCCCTTGTTTAAAAGTAACTTCTAAAGGGCCAATCCAGAGAGATTCCAACTTATGTGCGCAACCACCTACTCTGTGTTGGTAGTAAAGTATATGGTCACCAACACATAAATTCAGGCAGAGGGGAGCGTCCAGCATTATTGGGAGAGAGCTTAAGCATCTTAGTCTTATATGCAGAAGTGTAGGAAGTGGCCTGTATATCAATTATGCAGTTGACTAGATCTTTGATGTGGTTTTCAGGATTCATGGCCTTATCAGAGGTAAGAGGGGGGGGCCAAGAGTGATGAGGTAGTAGCCTCTCATCCATACAGCATAGCAAAAGGGTTTATCCAGTGACACAATGTTTGCTAAGGTGGTACATAAAGAGAGCGGCAGGTAAGTATAGGTCCCAGTTGGCAGTGTCAGAGTAAGTGAGCTTCCTCATGATAGAGATCAGTGTTGAATTTGTATGCCCAACTGCCGCATTAGTAGAAAGATTGTAGGGGCAGAGAAGGACTGGTGTGATCCTAAAGCTTTGACAACAGAGGTTACCAACTTGGCATTAAAGTTAGTCCCATTATCTGAGAGCAATAATTGAGGACAGCCATGGCGGTAGAAAACATCTTGTAACAGGAAGGCAGCAGTTGTCTTAGCCGTGATGTCCTTTGTAGGGCAAGCCTCTACCCACTTGCTGAAGCAATTAACAGCAATCAGAATAAAGCAACACCCAGAACGTGAGCAGGGGAGAGGACCTACCGCGTCAATGCTGACAGTGTGAAAGGCATGTTGCGGGGGGACTAATTTGAACTTGTGGGCAACAGCTCAAGGCCTCTGCAGCTGGCAGTTGTGGCAACTAGCTATGACATCTGGGATCAGCAGGCAAAGATTCTCCCAGAAATAATTCCTTTGAAGCCAGTCAAAGGCCTTGACAATGCCTCCATGAACAGTCTCTTTATGAGCTTGCAACACCAATGAGAGGCAAAGGCTAGGTTGTACATAAGGAAGATACTGGTCTTTTACCTTCTTGAAGAGCTGATTGTTGCGTCTGAGGGTATCCTTGAATAGCTTGGACAAGGCCAGTTGTACCTCTTCTGTCTCACTTTCCCAAGAAGAAGGGTACCCAATTAGTTTGTATAACCAATTTGCCTCTGCAGGATGCAAAGCAAGAATGGGCATTATGGAGAGCCCATCAGCATTCTGGTGTTGAATCCTAGGGCAATGGAGCACAGTGAAGTTGTAACCTTGAAGACGTAGGGTCCATCTAGCTAGGCGCCCCTCAGGCTCCTTCAGCTGTTGTAACCACTTAAGCAAAGTGTGATCAGTGACAACTGTGAAGTGGGTACCATATATTTAGTGACAAAACTGCTTGATTGCATGCAACACAGCAAGACACTCTGTTTCTGTGACACTATAGTTATTCTCATGCTTTTTTAGCACACAGGAAGTGTAAGCCACAGGATGGTCCACACCCTTGTTGTCTAGTTGGGCCAGAATGGCTCCAATAGCTAGATTTCTAGCGTCTATGTACATGATGAACTCCTTATCATAGTCAGGATACACTAGGATTGGCGCCTCTTTGAGTTTTTGCTTAAGGGTCTCAAAGGCTTGCTGCTGACTGGCGGTCCATTTGAAAGTGATATTATGTAACAGCAGGACTAGAGGTTCACTAGTATTGGCAAAGTCAGGGATAAATTGTCTATAGTAGCCCATCATCCCTAGAAAGACTTGTACCTCTTGCAGGTTGGTGGGTGAAAGCATTTTGTCAATAGCTTCAACCTTCTTAGTCATGGGGCAAATCCCTGTCTGGGTTACTTCATAGCCCAAGAATTCAAGACTCTCTTTGAAGAAAGCACACTTGGAAGGGTTTAGTTTGAGGACAGCTTCTCAAATCTTTATGATTACCTCTTTGAGATGAGCCAGGTGATTGGTGAATGTAGCACTGAAAACTGTTATATTATCTAAGTATACTAGGATGCACAAAAACTTCAAGTCACAGAGGATGGAGTCCATGGCCCTTTAGAAGGTGGCTGGGGCGTTGCAGAGTCCTTGCGGCATGCGAGTAGGCTCAAAAAGCCCTTCAGAGGTAATGAGAATGGCTTTTTGACAATCCTCGGGCAATAGGTCAACCTGCCAGTATCCAGATGCCAGATTCATTGCAGAGAAGAACTTAGAGCCTCCAAGACGTTGGAGAGCATCATCAATACATGGCAAGGGGTATGAGTCCTTCTTGGTCAAAGAGTTCAATTGGTAATAGTCCATCACAATACAATGACCTCCATCTTTCTTCTTTAAGATGAGTAGCGGGGATGCCCAAGGACTTTGGGAAGGAGCCAGCAGCCCAGCGTCCAACAGTTGTTTGAGCTCTTTGGATACCTGGGCGTCCTCTACACAACTGCAGCAATAGTGTTTAGCACAGAAGGGAGGGGCGTTGCCAGTGTCAATCTGATGGATAACACCTTTGGCTAACCCATAGTCAGTACTATCCTTAGCAAAGATGTTGGAGAACTGGTCTAGCAAGTCTAGCACCTCTTTCTGTTAAACCAGGGACAACTGAGGAAAGTCCTGCACAGTGAACAAGGATAGGACTTGGGGCTCATCCTCAGGTAGATTAAAATCTTGGAACATGCCAAAGGGATGAAGAGACAGGACATCAGGAGCACTCAACAACTTGCCATACAAACAACCTGCCCCCTAGACACGGTCATGGGGAGAGCAGTCAGGTTGGCTACCAACAATTGAACAGGGTCCTTATGGGAGACATCTAGGATCCCAGGACAGAGATAAGGTTTGTTGCGCCCTAACAAGGGGGAAGAGTACAACTCCAGGAAGGTTTGTTCAGGTAGTTCATATGATATCTGTCAGGGATTTTTTCCCTGACTACTTGAATCTTATGTACACGCCTTACAAAAACATTGGTACAAACCAGCACCAGAACAAATTTTCAAAGGACATTTATGCAACCATAAAACACAACAGACTTCACAAGTATGAATTTAGTTTTAAAACCTCTGGAAACCGGATTCAAACCATGGACGCTGCTAAAGAATGTATCATTAGTATTGGATTACCACAAACAATTGAATTACCCTTTTATTACCATTCAATTCAATTTGTTTTTGCTTTTGAAAAGCCTTTTGAACGCAAAAAGATTAATAATCAGCGGATAAACGTCATGTACTGCTCTGCAGATGATTGGCTGTGTACAGCTTCCCAGTTGATCATGGACCTGCTCTTTCTAGCCTTAGGAATGTCTCCAAACTTCTGTATATTAGATCTTCTTCACTTACACTGCTTAATTAGCTTGTTTATGTTAAAGTCTTCCTGGATCCTCTGCTTAAATCAAATCAGTTTGATAACCATTAAGCAAATATTTAAGTTGTACTCAGACAGATATTTTGAGTGATTGATTTCAGGTAAATCATATTCATTTCCCAAACTCCTCTCAACAGTTCAGCCTTGTTTTTGAAGCTATATAAGTTCCAAACTTTCCTTCATCCCAAATGTTCCAACAATAAAGATTATTACTCTTCTAGATACTCCTCCATTTTTGATAACACTCCTTTTGAAAACATGAGGGGAATCCTTTTCCTATCTTGGTTTCTAGCCTACTTCTTGTCCAAGGTGTACACATTGGAAAACCCAACTCCAACAACCAACTGGTATATTTCCTCCCCAGATGACGCCCACCAGAAGGAATCTCTTGCCAATGGATGGTTCAAATATACTTCTGGACATTGGGGACGTAAATTCCATTATGGTTGCTCGTTTGCTTCCCCACCCACTGAACCTACTCTGGTTAGACCTTACGCTTCATTTTACCTTTTGACGTATTTGATGGGCTACTATCTACTTGGGTGATTCAGTTCTATTTTTGGAAGATTTGCTTATCTAGGACAACTTGGACATCTTGCAATGGTCACGGTTCCTATCAGCTCAGTCATAGCAGGCTTAAATGTAGGGGCCTTAGCCCATAAGCTGGGAAGTTTATTCCCTGCAAAGTGGGTCCCTGACAATATCTGGGAGTCTAGGATGGCCTGAGAGCCAGGTGGGATGGTGACAGCAGATGTGGCTAGGAGGGGGATCCCTTCAGACGCATGACAAGCCATGGGTGGACACTTCATGTTTGAGGAGTGGGTGCAATATTTGAGGTTGAAAACCCCAGTGGGATACTCCAAGGCACATATCTTGAGCCATTTCCTGGGAACTTTAACTGGCTCTTCAAAGATCAGAGGGACTTCATATCCCAGAATAGAGAGGTAACCATATTTTATGTTGATTATCCCATTTTATTCCCTAAGAAACTGGGTGCCAACTAAGAGATTGTAACTCTCATTTTCCAAGACAACTGCTGGCACAGCTAGAAGTTTGCCAAACAGCATGGGTAGAGCAGAGTATGCCCCTATGGTGCGGGTCATAGACAGTCCAGCCGCGCCATATGACTGGTGATAATTAAGGTCAGGAGCAAGTTTGAGTTTCTTCACAAGATTGGAGGAGACAACATTGACTGAAAAGCCAGTGTCTAGAACGGCCTTGATCTTCACTTTTTGAATGGATATCTCTACTCAAGTGGTAGTGCAACCAAAGGGGGAAAGGACAGCCAAGATATCTTGAGCCTCTTCTAGTTCCTTATCCTACTTCTCAATCATGCATTTAACCCTGGGAATTCCTTATAAACAGTCTGGAGAAGGATAAAAACAGATACATTCTTGAAGACAGTGTCAGCAACCTCAGAAGCTTCTTCTGACAACTCCACCAGCATGGGGGACCTCTTAGCCTGAGTGAGGTAAGGGCAAGAGACAATTTCTTTGGCTTCAGGCAAAGGCTTAGCGGTAGTTGTATTCTTTCCTGAGAGCAACTTATAGGGGACTGTAATGGTTTCAGGAACGGCCAAGACAGAGTACCCATATGTGTTGGCGTCATCAGTATTAGAGTCATCCAAGTCAGAGTTTTCAGAGATATTGTGGAACAAGAGGAGGATAGGAGGAGCCTCATTATTGGCAGACTTGGATTCAGCCATAGAGGGAGGGATTGTAAGAGACTGGGAAGAATTGTCAACCAATAGCGTCTCTGACTCTAGGTTGACTGCTCTTTTCCTGCCTGTTCCTTTGGATCAGCTCCTTCAACCCGCAGATTGGTGCAGACTCAAGAATGATGACCTATCTGACCACAGTTGTGGCAACCTTGGAATTGAGGAGGATTTTGTGAGTTCATGGTAAGAATGCAAGGACCACGGGAAGATGAACCAGAGTTAGAAGCAGCTCAACCTTCCCTAACAACTGCTCCAGAGTGGGTAAGGTGCATATCCTGCAACAACGTCTTTATGCTCTTCATGGAGGAAAGCATAGCCTTATGTCAGAGACCCACTTTGAGGGGAACAAGCCCCCAAGTTGGTGAGCCAATGCCCCTAAATTAAGCCCTGCAATGGCTGAAACAATGTGCACCTTAACCATGGCAAGGTGGCCCAAGTGACCTAAGTATGCAAATCTTCACATCAGGGAGCTGAAACAACCCAAAAGATAATATTTTATTAGGTACAGCAACAGATAGAATGACGTGTGAGGCTGTACCAACAAGGATTTGACAGGTGGAGGAGTAGAATGGTGGCCATAGTGGAACTTTTGTCCCCAATGACCAGAGGGATACTTGAAAAATCCATTGGCCAAGGACTCCTTCTGATGGGCATCATTGGGTGAGGAGTTTTGCCAGTCAATACTGGGAGTGGGATTCTCAAGACCTTTTAAAGTTGTAAAAAGGGAGACTAGAAACCACCACAGGAAATAAATCCCCTTCATGGCTTCAAATAAGTTTGCTAATAAATGGATGTGACAAGATAGATAAGTTATATTCTTTATTGTTGGAACATTTGAATTGAAGGAAAGTTTGGAGCTTATATAGCTTGAAAATAAGGCTAAATATTTGAGAGGAGTTTGGGAAATGAGATGATTTACCTGAGTCAATCATTTTAAAATCACCTGTTTTAAGTGCAACTTAAATAATTGATTAATCATTTCCAAAATAGCATGGTGTAAACAGAGGAACCAAAAAGATCTCACAATGGTCAGGCTAATTAAGCGGTATATACACAGAAGATCAAGTATCAAAGGGTACAGAGCTTGGCCTAAAAGCAGGGAGAGCGGGTCAAAGATTGACTGGAAGGCTTGAAGCAGCCAATCAGACGCAAAGCAGTAAGTGATGTTTACAGCCTTAGTATTAACACTTTCAAATTCAAAAGGCATTTTGAAAGCAAAAACCAACTGAATTAAAAGTTAATAAAAAGATAAATAAAAAGTTTGTGATGATCCTGTACTAACAATACATTCATTAGCAGTGTCCTGGGTTTGACTCTTGTTCCAAAAGGTTTTCAAAACCCCAATATAATTGTTAAGTCTGTTGTGTTGTGTCTTTGACTGGGTGTCCTCCAAATAAAAGTTGTTGTGTTGGTTTGAGAATATGTTTTTGCCAAAGTTGTCAATAATATTCAGGTAGTCAGGGAAAGAATCCCTGAAACCTTATGGGCTTTGAAGTGAAGGCACAGAAGTTGGTTAACCTTGAGGGCTTTAGCGCAAGCCATGTAGGCTTCATGGACTGTCAACTGTCTGCTCGTGATCAGTTGCTGTTCTTCCATGTAGAATCTGTCTGCAAACTCAGCTAGTGTCTCTTTAGGCTTGAAAGCAGTATGCATGAAGGCGTCCTTCTTTACTTCCAGGCTAAGGTCACCACCAAACTTGTCAATCAGAAGCTGCTTCATATCTTCCCACGTCTCAATTGAGGGCAGCTCAGGCACCACCACCTCCTGGCAAGTCAGATGTAGACAGGTCAGAATATGTTCTTTCTTAACTTTTTCTGAAGCTTGTCTCATGGCAGTTTCATAGATAGTTAGGAAAGCTGCAATGGTTGAGGTTTTGGGATCAAAGACTTGCTTAAAAGTAGGCTTGAAGTGTGCTTTGGGAGTTGGGCCACCATTGTTGCTATTGAGTACGTTTATACACGGGGAAAACTCTGCTTTGGATTCAGAGGGGTGCTGTCTAGCCCATAGCTGACAAACACTCTCTTCAAGGGTAGTCAGGGTCTCAACAGTGCGGGCACCCATATCAAAAGCTTGAGTGGTCTGTTGTGCAGTAGTATCCAAGCGTTGACCTTGGGTGGTCACTATTGTGGAGAGTTCAGCCAGTCAGGAAGTAAGGGATGGCCCTACTGAGAGGCAAGGGGCAAACCTATCATTCACAGAGTCAATCACATCATTCATCTCTTGTACGTCTCTATCTAGCTCAGTATGGTCCCTCTTCAATTGATCCACCTTGTTAGCTAGGGCAATTAGTTCCCTAGCGCATTGGATATGATAAGCTCCTGGTAAGCCAGGGCAGCAACCATCTTCATCAACAACCCCAACTGGACTAGCAGCAGTTGCCATCATTTCACATAGGGCGGCAAGTTCTTGCTGTAGCTCTGCAACTTGAGCAGTCAATTCAAGCACCTGGGGATCAGGTTGAGGAGCTTCAGCAGGACGTCCTTGGCTGTGAGTAGTTGTGAGTAACTCTCAAATAGCGTCCCATATTCTTTGTTCTTGATCTTCCAACTCATCAGAAGGGGGAAGAGGGCAGAACATCTAGCTTGGACATAGCTAATTCATTCACCTGACTCTGGAGTTTGGCTATAGCAGTAGCGGTGACAGCTCTTTCATGATCAAACGCTGCACTGAGTTCATTGAGGCCAATAACAGCAAAGTCCGCTACCTGCTGTAGTTGCTCAAAGGAATATGTGCTGAATGCATTGAGCTGTTGCATGAGTTGTTTGAAGTTGGTGAGATAAGTGTTTAATGTGAAATCTACTTGAGTTTGCCAGGGTTGTTCTAGCTGGTGAAACTTGTGTAGAGGCTCTCTCACGTATTTGGGGATGGAATGGTGCATTTGTTCAATAGAACTAACCAAACAGTTTTGGGAGGTGACAGAAATGTGCTGATTGTCAGATACCAAGGAAAAAAGGGAATGAATCCATTGTTGGTAGGCAGCAAACTGGTCCCAGTGATGAGTAACTGCTGCTTGTAGAGACGAGATTTCTTGGATGTGGAGCCCCAACACTATTTGATGGTGGGCCAAGGCAGGCTGCACAAAGGACAAATTAAGTGCTCAGTGGAGCCAGCTGCTAAGAACAGATGTTGTGGAAATTGAGGAGCCATGATTAATTTGTACCATTCAGCCCAACTAAACTGCAACTGAAGGCAAGGGATGGCTCCTTTGCATGCTATCCCAAGGGCAACCAACATGACTTGCTCCAAGTCAGGGGTACCCATGGGGTAAGCAACTAGGCAAGGACTATTCCTGAGGTTTAGTATAGTGGGGTTTTAGGCTGGTTGGCAATATCTTCCTCAATAGGAGGACTGGTAATTTCAGGTGAAGTCAACTCTTGTATAGGCAGAGGCAAAGGACCTGAAAACGTGGATGCAAAAGGGATAACCAAGGGGCTTACAGCCCCTGTAGTGAGCACCATTTTTGTTGTTTTCTGAGGCGCAGCACAGACACACAACAGGAAATCCTAACCTTAGGATTGGATTTGTACTAAGTCTTGGTTAGATGACAGGGAAGGCTATGTGTTTACCTTGCGGCACTGGAAGAATAATCTCTACTAGTTGTGGCTAGAGAGAGGTGCGGAAGTACAGAAGACACAAAGACAAAAATGTGAATAGAGCTTAATTTTTATTAGTGAATGTGAAATGGAATATATAGTGTTTAGGAATACCAAAAAACACTACCAGGATGGTAGGATCACTTGCCACCAGCATTAGTGGGGCAAGTGAGATGCACAGGATCAAGAAACCGTTAATTGTACTTCCTGATTCAGTCATCAACTCATTTCAAGAGGCAAAAGCAAAAGCAAGATATTTGTCTTCAAAATGGCCCACCAAAGGCGAAATCAATACATGGTGAATAGCGGTATTAACAACAGGAGTCAAGCAAACAAGGCCTATCCCATCAAAAATATTGGTGCCTGTACTGGATTGAAACTCATATGCGCTTTGGCTGATTCTGCCCTTGCAAAGCAAGGGACTCCCAGTATAATTCCCTAATACCTGTCCCCAGTAAGAACTAGATTGATATCAAGCACAAATCCTGTATGCCCTACAAAAAATCCAAGAGCTCCACTTTCCAGCACCCCAGCGGGTGGCTGCTATCCTTGTTACTCCCTCTTTGGAAACATTTCCCTGAGAATTTAATTGATTACCATATGTTGATATACTTTTGACATACCCCATGATATAGGTTCCAGGCATCTCACATACTATAGGGATAATACTCAGACAAGCCATGTGACTGCCATAATGTAATTTAACAAAAAATGTCTTATAATGTTGCTATATGATACCCTTCCTTTATATCAAATAAAATATGCTCTCGTCTAAGTTCCCCTTTATTCTGTTTCATATATGTGGTGCTATAGTACCTCAGATACCAGTACAAAACCTGGGTCAATGTTGGTGTCAGGGATTCCTTCCCTGACTCCATTTATTTTATGGATAAATTTTGTAAAGAGACCAAGATACACCCACACAACAACAACATTCTTGACACCAGTTGGTACCCTAACCTTGGTTGCAATGGGAATTGAACCCAGGACCCTAAGAATGAACCTAGTGTTAGTACAGAAGCAACCATTCCATTTACTTTACCTATTTATTACCATCCAATTGATTTGATTTTTGCTTTTGAATTTCAATTTGCTTTCAAAAAGGTTAATAGTATAAGGGATAGCAGCACTTACTGCTTGGCCTCTGATTGGCTGCGTAAAGCCAGCTTGACGCTCTGGGACCCGTTTTTTCTAGCTTTAGTCAAGGCTGTGTACTTGAATTCCAGATATCTGCTTCCTTACCACCGCCTAATTATGATTAACATTGTGGCATATTCTTGGCTCCTCTACATACATCACATAACTATTAATATTATTAAGCATCAACTTGATCAACACATGAAACAGGTATTGTTTCAATCATAAATCTCATGCAAATCCCCTTCATTTCCCAAATACCACTTAAATATTTCAGCCTTCATTTTGAGTCTATTTAAGTGTACAATCATTATCCATTCTATTTTTTCCAACAATAAAGAATCATTTCTATCCTATATCTGCCCACACCTATCTCTTTGATTCTTATTTTGAAACCATGAAAGGAATTTCATTCCTGTTCTGGTTTCTAGCTTCCTTCTTGCCTGTGATGCTAGTCTTGTAGAACCCCACTCCAACTATGGACTGGAAATTTTCATCCCCAGACAATGCTCACCAGAAGGAGTCTCTTGCCCATGGGTGGTTTAAATACCCCTCTGGTCACTGGGGACATAAATTCCAGTATGGTTGCTTGTTCACTCCGCCTCCTGACAAACCTTTGCTGGTTAGACCCAATGATTTATTCTACCTGTTAAACTATGTAGTGGGATACTACCTGCTAGGTTGCTTCAGCCCTATCATGGGAAGATTTGCCTATCTGGGCCACTTAGGTCATCTTGCCATGATCACAGTACCTATTGTATCTGTAATAGCCGGGCTCAACTTAGGGGCTTTGGCCCACCAGGTAAGGAAATTGTTTCCTATCAAGTGGGTACCTGGCAGTTGGGTGATGGTTGGGTGGGATTGTCATTGTCCAAGTGAAGTAATACATTGGCTAAAATTTTGTACTTGGCCTGAAGGGTGGTTATTTCCTCAAACACCTTCTTAATAGCCGTCTATCATCCCCTTTATAGATCATCACTTCAGCAGGTGTGCTACCCTCCTTGGGTCAATGCCAATCCTGAAACATTCTTTTGAACTCCTTTCCTAGGAACTCCTTGCCTCTGGTGGCCATTTTGAGTTTTTCAGTTAGTCACTCCCATTACTTATCTGAAGTTTTACTAGTGGCAAACTTCCTACAGCTATTTTGGTATATGCCTTCTTCTCTTGGGCTAGGGCAGAAAATACGGTGAGTTTTATCTATGGTAAACTATATCAAATCAGGGATAAGGCTTAGGGGTCAAGATTGGACTTTATTTAAATCAGAAGGAAGATCTCCTTAGAAAACTTCTGTATTGTAGCCTGTTTTGGAGGTTAATGTTTGGTGTGCCAAGTCTTGGGCTCCTTGCTTATTTCTTGGACTCCCTGTCCTTGGTTTTGGGCTCCTCCCCCTTTGTCTTGGCCTCCTTATTTTTAAGGGACCAAGGGCTCCCAGCTCTGATCCATTTAAGCTATAGTCTAAGTAACAACATTTATTGATTATTCAGACCAAGAATGATCACAATGGGAAAAGAGAGACTAGATTATTTTTATACTGTTTGCATTGGTCTTTGAGATTCTTCCATATTATTCCTGAAGGTCCTTGTCTCTCTATCTGGGGGTACATGCTAAAAGTTTGATACATCAGCTGACTTATTCTAATCATATTCCTTTGGCCAGATTTAAACTTTGTTCTTTTCCTCAGTTGGTCATCTGAAGATACTTTGACAGGGTTCTAATCATCTATGGCTTTCATTTGAGCGTAAGAACGTCCAAAACTGATCACTGGAATCTGATATATGATTGTATTTGCCTGCTCTCAAATTGTTGATTGTCTTGATTTGAAATCCAATCCTGCAACCATTTTGGGACATGTTGACAGGGTTTTTGAACTTAGCTCTTTAAATTGTCATAGCTTTTGGTCTAGGGTACCTAGGAAGATCATCAAGGTGGCTTTCTGGCTGCAAGAAGTAGCTTTATTAACCCAAGTTTTTAAAACATGAATTTTTAAATTTACCATGTCATGGCCTGCCATGACATTATTGATGCCCCTGGACTCCTTGATCTTGATCTCCTTCCCTTTTGTCTTGGGCTCCTTATGTGGCTTCCTGCTCTGGATGATCCCCTTGTTTCAGTATTTTATCTTTAATTAGCTCCTTGTTTCAGTCTGTTTCCCCTTTGAGTTTTTTAGGCTTGAACCATTGTTTTTTCATCACCTATAATGAATTAAACTTTTTTATTACCTCAGTTAATCAGAACAGACTTTTCTTCCAACCCCCTGATTTATTAGGCTGTTTACTCTTGTTTTATCAATGAAAAATATTGATAAAACAAGATTTAAACTGTAGCCAATCCCATAACAATATTTTTCTATTCTTTCAAACAGTTTTCTTGGTCTACCTGCTGCTGCCTCTTGCTCAAACCTGTTGTCTCTGGTTTCTGGGGAAACATTCAGCCCGGGCTTCAGATGGTTTCCCTGTTTCCTGTTACATTTCCTCAGGTCAACTTGATTGTTTTCCCCTATGTTTTACATAGGGAATTTGTTTCCCATATTTTTCTCAATGTTTCTCCGCAGTTCCTCCCTTTGGCAAAACTTGAATACCATGTTGTCTTGCTCTTCACTATAGTTCACAGCAAAATGTTCTGTACTGTCTTTGAAGTTTCTCTGTGCTGTTCCTGTCTGCTTCTCCTTCTCTGTACTCATTTAGTTCTTTATTGAACTCTTCCCTATTAATTTTAATCATTTTTTATTGTTTATTTCCTATCTATATGTCATTCTTAATTTCTTTTAATATTCTTCTGTTGCAACCAAGGATTGAACCTTGCCTGCTAATGTATCTTACGATACACAGGGGGCGCTCAATGAGTTGCCCCTTGACGTATCTAACGTTATGAATGGATCTGTTGGTGAGGTTGAATGGCAGACACTTCATCCTAATTAGGAGCGTTGCCAATTTGACCCGCTGATCCCTGCACAAGTTATTCCTTGGCTCCAAACCCTACATGGAACTCCCCACTATACCACCCCCTTGTGGCCTTGTGGCTTCCCCATTTAGTATATTAATCACAATATCCTACAATAAATGATACCTTATTTTTATTATCCTGTCCTTTCCTATTGGACTGTTGTCTTCCCCAATTCCAAGTACTGAACTCTCATTAGTTCAGTTGCAATAGTGGTAGCACAGGTAGGTTCTGACCTATTTCAAAAACAAAATTCCCCCAAGAAAGGACGGAGTACGGGCTGCATGGCTACTCCACAACAAGAGAAGTTCCTTCTAATCCCTGAGGGAGACATTCCCATAGGGTATGTAATCTACCAAGACCAGTTAGTTCTTACCAGTGTATACAAAAGGCACTGCCTCAGGCAGCGTGACGCTAGTGTCACCCCGCCACAGTCAGATCTGTTGCAATGTATGCTCAACCTCCAACTAGAGTCCTTCACTGGCTGTGTCAAAGGAGCTGATATTTTCAGTTGGCTCCAGTCCACTGAAACGCGCCTCTGTATCTGCCAGGTTCCCGAGTCCATGTGGGTTGCCACTGCATCTGACCGCCTTACAAGGCCTGCCGCCGTGTGGTTCACCAACTGGGCCAGCCAGGAGTTTGACGTCACCTGGGCAATGTTTCAAGACGCCGCCAAGTCCCGGTATAGCAAAACCTTCTCCCCCATTATCTTGGGGACTCCCCTCCTAGCCATCAAGCACACTGGTTCCGTCCCTGACTATCTTGCCGTGTGACAACAAGCCCTTGCTGCCGCCCCCAAAGCAGTGACCAATGGGAACCCCGTTGCTCACTCTCATTGTCAATGGGTTAAAACCCCATATTTGCAAGTGGGTTCCCGTAGGCCGCTGAATCTCTATTGACAACTGCTATAAAGTCATAGTAGAGGTCAGTAACCAGGCTTCAATGGGCTTCTGCCGCATCAAGGATACTCCACCCCAACCACGTCCTGCACCTAGCAATGGTCAAGGTCAATTGGGCTGTTGCCAGCCTCAACAGCAGGAAGGTGCAGCTAAACGCCCCCGCAAGGGGGGAGCTCCAGCTAGCGCTAATTGAGGAACAGGGAAAAGCCTGGGGGTTGTAACATAAAGAGGCCCTACAACCCCAACTGACCCGCCCTCTCAGCCCTTGCTTGCAAAGAACTCCCGCAACTATAATCTTCACAAGGTTGAAACTCTGGACGTCTTTCAGGTCCATAGTGATGACCCCGTGTTTCAAGCTGCCCACTCCTCAAATAAAGTAACACACTTGTCCTATCCCTTCTGTTTCTGTGGGAACACCCACAAGCACTAGTAGATACTGGGGCCAATCACACCATGGTAGATCAAGTGTTTGCTGACTCCCAGCAATTAGATCAAGTACCCAGCAGATTCAAAGCAGTATATGTAGCTGATTCCCGCAGAATTTTCATCACCCACAAGACGGTACCCTTCTCCGTAAGGATGGGGAACGTCCAGGTTAAGCTCTCTGGACAAATCATGGCAGGCCTCAGCCACAACGTAATTGCTGGCCTCAACTGGCTCCGGAATAACTGCCCTTACATCAACTGGGATACCTCTGTCATCACCCTCAATAGAAATGGGGTGGGTTTTCAGATTTACCCCATGGAAATATACAAACTACTACATGACACTGTGTTTGTCAGAATGACGGAAACAGACTCATACAATTTCAAGGGGGGAAACTAGACTTTAACCAATGTTCAGTTGAAGTTATCTGTGCAGAACCATCTGCAGTCCTTCCCTTGTCAACATCACCACCACCAGCGCTAGCTGCACTCCTCAAGGAGTACAATGACGTATTCAGTGAAACACTCAAACAACTACCTCCACCCCAGGAGATCCAGCACGCTGTAAAACTTCAAGGATTGTTACCTAAAGCACAACCATTATACCATCTCACACCAAAGGAAGATGAAACCCTCCGCCAGCACCTCATGGACGCGCTTGATAAGGGATTCATTTGCCCCTTGCTCTCTCCATACAGGGCAGCAGTCTTCTTTGTAGCTAAGAAGGATGGGTCTCTTTGCCTGGTCACAGACTACTGCGCCCTAAATGAGGTGACAGTTAAAAAAATACCCCCTGCCGCTGATTGACAACCTGTTTGATACACTTGCAGGCGCAAAGGTCTTTAGCAAGATTGATCTCACTGTGGGGTACAACCAGGTCCGCATTGCACCAGGGGATGAGGCAAAAACTGCCTTCTGCACACGCCACGGGTTGTTTGAGTGTCGTGTCATGAACTTTGGAATGACTAATGCTCCCTCCACCTTCGCCATGTTGATGAACAAAGCCTTTGAGGAACTGATTGGAAAGTGTGTGATGGTGTACCTTGACAACATTATTGTCTTCAGTCAAGATCAAACCACACATATCCAACACCTCTTTGCTGTCCTCAACACCCTTTGGGAAAACCATCTAAAAGCTAAACCCTCCAAATGTGAGTTTCTCAAGTCAGAGTTGCTATTCCTTGGACACACCATCTCTGCCCAAGGGAAAAAAAGCCCGACCCTGCCAAAATCAAGGCAATCACTAGCATGCCGCCCCCCACTGATATGGGCCAAGTGCAAACATTCTTGGGCATGGTTGCCTATGTACGAAAGTTCATCCCCAATTGCAGAGCATTAATTGCACCTCTTAGTGAGCTCCTCAATACCAAACAGCGCTTCCATTGGACCCCCGCCAGAGATCAAGCCTTTGAGACGTTGAAGCAAAGGCTCACAATGGCACCAGTACTGCAGTTTCCCAACCAAAATTGACAGTACAAACTCGAGACTGACGCCTCTGACAGGGCCATAGGGGATGTGCTAAGGGTAGAAACTGACAATGGCGTCTTCCTCCCTGTAGCATATGAATCCAGGAAGCTCACTGACTTGGAGCAACATTATCCCATCCACAACAAAGAGCTGGCAGCCATTGTATACTGCGTTGAGAAGTGGCATTGCTACTTGGAAGGTGCAACCTTCCCACCCCGCGTTCTGACGGACCACAAGTCACTCCAGTACTTCAACACACAGTCTCATTTGACACGCCACCAAGCAGGATGGGTTGAGCGTCTATCCCCCTATCAGTTACACATCAAATATAAGCCTTGAAAAGAACTTGTTACAGCTGACGCTCTTTCACGACTCTACGTAGCGTCCATCACTGGCAACAACGGTCTGGACCCAGACTGGCCCATGCTCTACTTGCGCCCTGAGGCAACCCGCTACGAGGGCCTTAACTTGGTCACCATCTCCAAGCTGAAGGATAACAAAAGTCAGTTCACCATTGATGCTGGAAACGTCTGCCGCCAAGCAGAGACAGGTGAGAAGACGCTGTATATTCCCACCACACAACAAGGAGACACCATCTTACACTACCACCGAACCTTGGGTCACATCAGAGGGCGTAACCTCTTTGAGATCATGAAACGTAAGGGTTGGTGGCTGCGCATGCTCCAAGACATCTTGGACCTCCTTGAGACTTGCGTATTGTGTGAAAAGAATACGTCCAAACCTGCACCTCCTAAGTCTGTCCTACTCATCAAGGCTATGGAGCCCTTCAAACAGTGGGCCCTTGACATTGTGGGACCGCTTCCCAAAGACAGACTGGGTAAGAAGTATATTATCACCACTATTGACTATTTCACGTGTTGGCCAGTGGCCTGGGCCACAACCAACCACACTGCCACCACCGTTACCCGCTTTATTGGCAAGGAGATTGTGGCTCGCTTTGGGCAACCCAAGCGTCTCATCCCAGATGGTGGGCCTGAACTTGTTGGACACGTTGTGAAGGCATACTGCGTCAAGAACAAGCTCTAGCATATAGTCACAACCCCCTACCATCCGCAAGCCAACAGGTGTGTGGAACAGTTAAATGGCTCCCTAGTTCAATTGATTGCCAAGCTCTCACAAGAGCACCCCAATACTGCGTGGACTGAACATCTTCCCACCGCCCTACTGATCCTGCAAGCGAGAATCAACAGGGGCACTGGGTTCAGTCCTAACACCCTGGCCTTTGGAACACCTGACGGTCTTACAGGGGTTGAACAGGGGAAACTATGGTCCAAGGTTCCCGACAAACCCCCCTTAGTGCCAACTCCCTCCCTAGAACAATGGCGCGCCAAAGCCTGGGAGATCAAAGACAAGCAGATTGCAGGGGGGACAAAACACCTCAAAGCTAGATACGCCGTAGGTGACCCTGTCTACACCCTCAATCCCAATTCTGCCAAATTAGAACCCAACCACCTAGGGCCCTTCAAGGTAGCTGCCGTTTATGACAACCACACCTACCAACTTGAGGATGCCCAGGGAAACACCAAGAAACTTCACCACAATTACTTGCACCCTGCTGTGCCATCCCCACACAAAGGTTGTTTGTGAAGACCTTCCCAGACCTTCCGCAGACTCCAGTCCTGGTGTCTGATAACAAGCAGGGGGCAAGGGGGGCGTTGCAACCAAGGTTAGAACCTCGCCTGCTAACGTATCTTACAATACACAGGAGGCGCTCAATGAGTTGCCCCTTGACGTATCTAACGTTATGAATGGATCTGTTGGCAAGGTCAAATGGCGGGCACTTCATCCTAATTAGGAGCGTTGCCAATTTGACCCGCTGATCCCTGCACAAGTTATTCCTTGGCTCCAAACCCTACATGGAACTCCCCACTATGCCACCCCCTTGTGGCCTTGTGGCATCCCCATTTAGTATATTAATCACAATATCCTACAATAGACAATACCTTATTCTTATTATTCTGTCCTTTCCTATTGGACTGTTGTCTTCCCCAATTCCAAGTACTGAACTATCATTGGTTCAGTTGCAACCCTTCCATTGATTTCTTTGTATCCTCTTCATTTCTCTACTTATTTTACACTGTTAAATCTCTTTAAATCATTTCTCTTTATCCTTCTCTTTTTCAGCCACTTCTAATTATATTTATCTGGTCCTTCTGCTCCTTCTCCATTCCAATCTCTAACAATGTTTCTCATCCCAGCTTCTCTATCATGGCAGCCTCTATCAGTCCGCACCTCAGACCCAGGCAACAAGTCTCCAAGGTAAGTTAACTTTGACTTGGCCCCCACTAGTGACTGACAATTTCAGTCATCAGAAGCAAGCATTCCTCATATATTGCCACTTTCTTACTCCCCCAAGTGGTTAGCTTGAGATCTCAGGCGAAAATTAACCTGCTTAACTTCCCAGAAACCTCTAAATGATTAAGTCCTGCAGCTACTTCTCTGACCAGCCACCCTAACAATGGTCCTGGGCTATATATGGGCCCACCCAGCGCTTTAAGCCCTCCATAAAGCTAGTTCAGAGCCATGGTGAGAGATAACTTACCTCCTCCTAGGTCAAGTTGCCCAATTGTATCATCACCCCATTTGGGACCAGGATCCCAACGCTCCCTCAAAACATATATCCCAGGGCAGCCACAGCTTTTCTACCCTTCCAAACCACTGGCCAGGGGCCACCCCATCACCGTCCCAGGACCTAGACCACTGCTCCCCGTTTCCTAGAGCGGGAGGCATCAATACACCAACCACCGTTCACCTGCCCTAGGCATTCAATCTTTATTTGGGGGACATTTTTCTTTCCTGAAAAACAGCAACTCATGTGGATCAACCCACGGCATGCTTCCCAGAAGGATAAGTCTGGCAGTTTAGGCCTGATATCTCTGACAAATTATCCTTATGGAGGTATGGTTGGGCTCATGTTGGCATGCAGATTTATGCCTTGGCGCTTATGTACCTTCCAAAGCGGTATGCGCTACATCAACTCTGGATAGACAATACCTATGGCAGTACCCATATTTGCAGCAGGATGGTTGGCTGTAAACCCTATACAGGTTCACAGGTAAACTCCACCCCCAAGCCTTGGTTAAGAAGTTGGATCAAGATGGTAAGCTTCTAAAAATTGCCGAGATGATACCAGCTTTCCCTCACTTTTTCTGCAGCTCCCATCTATTTTCAGAACAGCTGGTCAACCCAGGGCAATATTCCCCATAAGGGACCCAGTGCTGCGTTAACTTGACTTCACAGGCACCTGAAGATAGATGGGGAAGCCAGGTGGGATTTTCAAGCAAGAAGACAGGCGCCAATGAAGGCTCTGGCAAGTGACAGCTTGGTTCAGCGCTTTACTCATTGACAAGGTCAAGCCACCCCTGGCAGGATCAGGTTGATTGATCATCAAACCTTGAACTCCTCTTAAATAGGTCCATATCAGCTATATCATCCCCATATCCTGATAACAGCGCTATCTAGATTTCAAGCATTTTCTACCTTGTAGCTGTGCCAATGCAACACAGTTGTGACTTATATGCTAGCTGGATCTTTCTGGCTGATGAAAGATCTTGTTGATTCCATGTGATGAGTTCAGCAGTAAAGATAGCCTCAGATGTTGGGTTTGGATGCCAGATATTCTTATTGAGATTTTTATAATAGAGCTTGGATGAAGGGAGATACTTTATAGCCCTTGTTGACAGCTGAGTGATCATCATGACTATATCTTTGACTTTCTAAAGCTTAAAATTATGTGGCAGGGATTGGGTAGAGTGCAGCTACTAAGGTATCTGTTGAGCTGGTAGTGGTTGACTACTAATGATGGCCCACCAAACCAATAGCAGATTGCTGGAAATTATAGAGGAGATCCTCTATAAACTTCCAATGGACAACAGTTAAACTGATCCAGTTGTTGTAGGGATCATCTGCCTTTAAGTCCCCATGCCAGCCATGTTTGGCCAGAGAGTCCCTACAGATCTTAGATCCAGGTCCACCTGAAAAATTATATATAACCAGAGATACTTATGAACACTCCCACATGGCCAGTAGACTTGAAGGGCTTACCTCCAGCAAATCCCTCCAACCATTGGTGAACCGATATTGGACTTGTAACCTTTTCAAAGGGACCATCTGCCAGTGATTCTGACTTGTGTTATGCTGGAAGATCTAGATATTTTTGGTGTTGGTAGATCCATGGATGTATGGCTGCCTCCTTTAACTTTGCTTTAGTTTTTTTGGTTGCCTTTCCCCAGTACCTTGGAGTTTACCCCTTGAAAATTTTGACATTGAGAATCGGGTTGCTGCTAAATGTTCTTAGTATTTGGGGATTATACTTCATCTCAACACTTCAGGATTTCAGCAAGGCTCTGCCATTAAGCACGCTGCCAGCAGTGTATATAAGGAGAAAGGCTCAGTGGGTCTACGGAAGAAGAACCTTTATAGTTGACATGATGCTTCAGTTCTAGCAGACAGCCCACATTATTTGCCAGTTGGTGTGCATCAAGAGGCCAGCTGTACAGGAGGAGGTATGATCGTGCCTTCTCCCAGATACCATGGCTATAACCGATCAGATCTTTGAAGGTAGTTAGGTTCAAGGATCAGAGGCTCATGGCTAGACATAAGACAAACGTATACCCAGAGCGGTACTTATAGTGCTGCTGCTTTGTAGGCCATAAACCTTATGAAAGTTATGCGCATGGTTCCCCCATCGCCTTGATTGTTCAAGTTTCCTTTGGTTGAGGGGCTTTGAGCACCTTGGCATTGCTGATACAAAGTACTTGCTTCAATTCTAAACCTTGTTTCTGAGGAACCAGGGGCTGGTGGTATATTTATAAGAGGTTTAAACTACAAGTTACAATTGAAAAAGGTTTTTAAATATGAAACTCAAGCTGAAGAGTAGAACGGTGTCTGGTGATTCAATCAAAAGGGTTGGTGGGATGATGTCTAACCAATTGTTTATAAGCCTTGATAAGTAGTTGTTCTTAGCTCACGAGTAAGGCAGGATTTTATATGGCGGTTGGAGGGATGGGATCTTCATCTTGGAATATAAAATAGCTGAAGAAGTTCTTGTCTTACAGGGACATATCCATGTGCCACAGATAGATTGCATCGGACCAAGGGAAGCGCATGATCTGCAGGGATAAAGAGTGAGATCTTTAATTGTCAACTTTCCTAAATGGCTGGGGATTGATAAAAAATTCGATTTAATGATTGCGATGGGCAGTCACTGTGGACAGATGCGAGCGAAATGATTTAATCGCATCCAGCAGTTTAGTGTGGTATTTATATTCGATGCGGGGAAATGTGGACCAATGCTGAAAGCTACGGAATGGAGAAGTTTCTCCAGTAGGTTTTAAAAATTGGTTTCATTCGATAAATTATATCGTTTCAGTTGGAGCCAACATCTTACAGGAGAGCCACAGGATTGGTAATCCCAGACAGCTCAAGGCTCTTGGATTTGAAAACAAATTTATGTTGCAGCCAAGGTTAAAGTGACAAGGTTAAAATAACAAGGGTAAAATAATTTAATCCAATTCACACCAATCAGAACACATATCCTGGCAGCAGATATGGTGCATGTTTATTTCTTCTTCTCTATAAAGTTTCATATGAGAAGCTAGGACTGTCAAGATGTTTAGGGCTTGTGATCAGTGCAGAGCACGCAAGGTCAAATGTCTACCTGAAGGGCTTGCCTGCAAACCGTGTCAGTTCCGTAAAATCTGCTGTACTAGCAAAGATCCTATCCAGAAGCGTGGTCCCAAGCTTAGGAACCCAAGTTTAGCCCCAATATTCAGTGTATGTTTCCGCAATGCAACTTCGCCTTACTCCGATTCCATATCCCCTTCCCCTTCTTCTCTTGACGAAGATCTAATCTCATACTTCCTTTGCCACCACAACCAACAGTTTGGAGACATCCTTGATAACCAGATGCTCTTGCGTTTTAAAAGCAATTCCCCTTCCCTTACAGAGACACTTCTCTTCTTTAGCATCTGCTCCGTCTCTGCTGTAGTATCGATGCTGGGGCTTCAGAACCCAGCTACCGCCTACTATTTAAGCCAGACAACATCTCTGCTAGGCATGCCTACGGTTTATCGCGATGATCTATACTACAAATCACTCTTGATTGTAGAGTTTCTGCAAGACCGCATTGAACACCAAACTAATCTCTTAAAATAATAAATAAACCTATATAACCAATCACCAGCCATTCTCCCTGCCAAGCCTTTAAAGTTATGCTTTACACATCCCCACTCTCAAAGATCCAATCCTATCAAGATTTAACACGATTCTCCACTGCTTTATTCATCCCGATCAATCTTATCGCGACCGCGCAGATTCGCCAGCACGGCTTCATGATCCTAGCGGAAAGGAGTGAGTTTATATATTTCTTGCAAACTACACAGCCAAATTATCCAGACCCTTGTGATCAAAGCTCAGATTCATCAAAAGCATTCTGTTGAAAGCCATGATTGTCGGAAATTGTGCCATTAATGCTATTTTGATATGGCCTTCAAATAATGATAGCTGCAAAGATTTGGCTGGTTTTGCTTTTGAGTTCAGGAATTCCTCGTCTTCCGTGAATGGGTCTGTGCCAATATCCACCCATTCCAGAACACCATACCTTCCCTTGTCTGATTCTGGTATGACCTCATCCCAATGTGACCCACTCAGCCACTCTGTCTTTCTAATGAGTGATCACTGTCCCTTGTCTACTATTTAAGTAGAATCATTTCTCCTAATAAAGACAAGTTTATCCACATTTGCGTTGGCTTTAACATTCTTCAAGCTTTTTCCTGTCCTTTTTTCCAAAAGGACTTTCACATCTTGTATTCCAGGAAATTAAGGTATGTGTCCTTAATTTTGCCCTGAAGGCTAACCCAAGGCTAGCTTCAAACCTCAAATCTTTTGTTATAAAGATTTCCCGCCGTGTCCTCCTGGATGTCGTCCCCAGGAGCCAAACACAACAATGATCATCTCTATCCCATCAAATCCTTCCCTGCCCCAAAAGCTTAAAAGCAAAAGAGATTTTTTACAATGATTTCTCATGTATCAACTTTGATCTCTGTGTGAAATTTAGAGTTGAGGCAAATGAGGAAAACGAGAAGGATGGCACTAAATGCTCTAAAAACAATAGATATGATGGTCTGTAGAAAAGTGTATTATTCCTTGTCAAGATAAGGTACTTGATAGAAGATTGGCGGTGTGGGTTTGATGGCCAGTTGCTAGCTTACCCTGTACAAGTTTGTTTATGGATGTGTTATACCACCAAATTTGCATGCTTGGGTGATTTGAACCTGTCCCTTCACCACCAATTGCTTTATAAATCAGTTTACCAAGACTAATATATCAGTAAGTGCTTATGTTTTCACTGTGTCTACATATTATCCCTAAAGTGGTTTGGTTGTGGGTACCAGGGTGCTTAAGTGTTCTTATAATCTACATAAAACATTGTACCCATATGCTTCTTTGTATTGTTGTTATACCCTTATGGGTTATATGTTATACTCCTTGGTATAATCAATCTCTGTTTCAAGTCACATGGGTACCAACATTAACTTCTTTTGGTTTAATCCAAGAACCTCTTTCCATAAATTGGTATTCCTATGTATTGGCTGAGTATCACCTGAGAAAAGATTGGGACACTTAATGGGATAAGTCCCCTATAGCCTTGCTGGCATGCCCAGATCCATTAGGTCATATTGCCATCTCTGAAGCCTGTGATTGTCAGGAAGCCAGTTGTAGGTAGAGGCCTTGGGTGGCCCAGGGTGAGGTACGGCCAAGCCGGCGGGTAGGGCCCACCATAGAATGGGTGCTAACTTAATAATATAAGATACAGATTGCCCGAGTAAGGACCAAGGTCCAGAGTTGGGAACCATGGAATCTACCAATCCTGTCAAAGTAATGTAGAGTACTCCAAACAGTTGGGTAGAGGTGGTCTTGGCGGCAGTGGGTTCCAACAGGTGGTCTGGTTGTGGTGTTAAAGGAGGAGTCATAGGAACAAAGTAGGCAGGCAGGTAATTGTACTTGTCTTTGAACAGTAAGGGCAGAATCTTGACCCTCTTTCCTTTGCGTTCTATGTACTTGGTACTTCTAGTCCTTGCCAAAGGGTCAGCAATGAGGATGGTTTCCAAGTCGTACTCTGAATAGGCCGGGTTGGGGGTATTCAGTAAAATGCACAGGTCCAAAGGGGGCTCCCGGGGGACGGTATAATGCCTGGGGCAATTTGGCAGGTTGGTCTTGGGGAAGGGCGGCAGCCTGGCAGTCTACTTGACTGGAATTAAGATGGAAGATCACTAAGACTAGATAGGGTAAGATTTGTTCAAACCAAAGGTTCATAAAACTTTATTATCAAAAATGACAATGTGGTCTTCACCATACTGCCAGGGTTTTTATACCACGGGGTTTTGCTCCTTTGATTTTTGCAGGATTCAGGTTTGCAGACAAGGTGCTGGCGGGAAGTGGGTCTTGGCTTGGGGTCCCAGGGGCGGCAGATACAGGTTGTGCCTGTTCTGGCAAATTGGAAAGGCGATGCTTTGTTCTGTTGCCACTGTTCACTATGTCACCTGAGTAATCAAATTGTACTATCTCTTCTGGGTGACATGCTGGCAGGTTGTTGGCAGAGTTGAGAATAGGGTTTGTTTTAACCTCTTTAAGGCAAGCTGTAACCACTTCATAGGTTTGGGTCTTTGGTGGCTCCAGGTCAGCATCAATCTGGTGACCATTTGGGGAATTGTCCTTGGGAGATTGGCGGTTCTTGGAGTAACTTGTCAACTCGAGTACACAATTTAGCAAGTTGGTGGTTCCCTGTCCACTTTGTGTGACTTGAGTTGTCTATGGAGGGTCCTTTGTAGTAGGCCGGCGGAACGTGGAGTAATTCACCAATTTGAGCCCATCTCTTGATGAATTGGCAGGTCCTGGACTGGTCTGGAGGGTTGGATCCGTCTTCTGGGAACCAGGGTTTAACTCTTGGGTTTTCAATACAAGTATTGAAATGTCATTCATGACAGTGATAGCTCACCCATTGGCCTATGGACACTAGTGTAATAAAGACACTAGGGGTACAACAATTCCACACAACTTGTGTTGGTTATATTCCTCCAAAAGGTTTCTGGTGTCCCACCAGGCTTGCAAGAAGTAGGGTTGATATCAAAGGATCCGCTTATAGGAGTTTTCTAAGGACATGGTTAGTGAAATACATATTTTCACCACCAGTGTCTCTGTAAATAGTTGAATACCTAGACGGTTCTTGGGGAATAAGAACTAAAACTAAAATAGACCACTCTATTAGCGCTGCTGCTACCAGAACACTAAATACTTGTGCTTATTTGATAAGAGAACATGTCCCCTACACCGGGTACTATACAATGAAACTTACTTCATATTGTAGAGGTACCTAAGTCTGGGAGTTTAAGCCACTATCTGGATAAAAAAAGCTGGTCAAGCAAGAGTTGGAAGCATCAGATGCCATCCTGGCAAGAGAGCAACCAGCTATATAAGTGCCCCTTCAATAGGAGATTCTAGAATAAAACAGATCTACTGGGGTTATCACACAGATCCTTTGAGATTCAGTCTTATGATCAGCAGACCTTTCTTGCTGATAGCATCTGGACTCTTCTTTGGCTTTTGCTTTACCTCAGCCCCCATCAACTTAAGCAGAGATCAATTTGAATGAATCTGTACACTGGTGGCAGCTACCTGCTGCCATACAGATATCTCTGCATCTGAACATCCCAACACTCCTATAACATGCATAGAGATAATCATCTCAACACCAGGCATCTTTCCCGGCCTAGTTTGCAATTCCAGCAGTGGACCCCTTGCTATGAAGGTATACACTGAATTATTCACCCGCTTACAGTGGCTGCTTCAGCTTTGATCCTGGGCATGCTTAGCAGGGAAGCTTGATCTCTTAGGGCCTGCCCTCTGTTAACGTTGCTGGATGTGGGTTCTTTGGATGGTTACCCATAAACTTTACCTCTGGCAATCTTAACCGGGGTGACGGTTTCCAAAGGTGGCTGGGAAATGATAAGCTATCCCACTGACCCTTATACCCTGGGGAATCTGTCCCTGGGGCTGAGGATCCATCCCTTCTCTATGCTCCAATGTATGCATGTTTAGATGGGTTGGTCCTTGGCCATCCCAAGAGATAGATAAGGCTATCAGCAATTGGCAATGTTTTTTTGGTATGTAACCTTCTGGTTACTCTGTGACAGGAATATTCCTGATACCCAGGCAAACAATAACACATTTGTAGCCTTCTATCTGGAAGCAAGGATTTAAATATTTGCTGCTGGTTCCCTGACTGGGGAAGCTGCTGCAGAAGCAGAGCGTTAAAACAGCTGGGAAATTCAAATCTGAGCAAGAGGCCTTCTATTGCTTGCCTGCCCAGCCGGCTGCCAGGTCTCTGCCCACCCCACTGCCTGCCGGTCCCCCTCTGCTCCACAGGAAAACTTATAAATTGGGAAACCAAAGCAGCCAAATACCCTAAATCACAGTTTGAGGGAAGCTGCTGCCAAGATTGGGAACTGTCCTAATGTGGAATAGGCTGACACGCTCAACACAACAGAAACCCATACCTGAATTCAGTGGATGAAGCTGGGAGCACAAAGAAGGCCCAACAGACTTATGCATTGTAAACTGGAGGCTAGCCAAACTTTCTCAACAGCTGACATCCAATGCCAGCCGGGGAAGGGGGATTTCAGAGACATCTGGATATCTTGGGTCCCCAGCCCAATGCTTCCTGATATCCCTGCCCCACAGGGCCAATATTATATAATAGCCTCCATCCATTGATGATGGGCTGGGCTACTGTTGATAGGACCACCCTCAACCACATCCCACAAGTCACATAGCCTTCCCACTAAGGAAGCTGTGATGCTAAGCTTTGCCACCCCCTCCCAGGGACTGAAGGATGGACCATCTTGTCCTCTTGGCTGGCATCACAGCCTGCTGGGGATTGGGGGCCATCAACCCATGTTTGATCCTTTCAGGCCAATTCAAGGAACTGCTGACAAGTACTGCCCAGGGGACTTAGCCTGACCTAACCCCTCACACTACACTATTGGCCACAGTTAGTTTTATCCCACCTTATGGTGTCTGCAGCGGTGTAAAATCAACTCTAGCCGCCAGTTCTGCATGGTTCTCATGTGGCGAGCCACCCTCTTTCAAGTCTGGATAGCTTAATATAAGCTAGGGATGGCTTATTTGATAAGTGGCTGGGGATGTATGTGATAGTTTGTATTGCTTTAATCTGCCTGCAATAGGATACAGTTCTTGCTTCAAAAGGAACCTAGAAGAGAGGGGGCCAAGTTAAGCTGAGTTGCTTAGATGTGGAGGTAATATGGTAGAACCTGTATCAATAATCTCCAGCCCAAAGCGCTTAACAATTTAGGAGAGCACAAAGAGGAGTAAATCCTTAAGGCTAGAGAAATATATAATTTTAATATATATGTTAAATGACAATTGTAGCTATAAAGCGTAACCTGAAAAAGTATTTAAAGCTATACCAGAAGCATAGCCTTAAAGATCATTGCTGCTGGGGGTAGATGATGGGTTTGATTTCTAGATACTGGCAAACCGTAGCCCCTTAATCCAGCCCAACCCCTGGGGGACTAAAAGTTGAGTGGGCATTTAAACGCAACTAGTTTCATTAAAATTTCCTATGATGCTATGAGGGCTTTCAGATATTCAATCTCATGCCCAGCTTTATTCTTATTGGCTGGAAGCTATTGGGCTGGATTCTTATGTCAGTGATTCATTGATCTGTTTGGTCTTAACTTATATCAGCAACCCCCCTCCACCTCCTTGGCATATTTTTTGGCTTTTCACTTTGAACCTTTTCTTATCAACTTTTTAATCTCGGAATTAGGGAGCCAACCAGGGTTTAGGGAGGGGTCAGCTTAATTTTGATTGACAGCATCACCTCTATTTACATTGGTCTGGCAATCTTTATGGTGATGGCTTTAACTGGTATTTAATAGCAAAGTGATAGTAGCAAGGCTTATGCCCTGTCACTGATTGCAGAAATACTCTGGAGCTCTGTATTAGGATATACTACCTTTATCAATAAGCCAGGATTTCTGGGCTGATGTTATTTTGCTGAAAAATGTAGGTTTATCAGGTGAAAAGTAAATGGTAACTGTTATGATGCTCCATTGTGCTTTGGTATCTAAAAAGGCAGCTTTTGTATTCAAATCATACAGAAGGGAGCATCCTCTATGGTGACAATTCCCAAAGAGATATGTCTCTTTTTTAATAACAAAGGATATTTTTCTGGATTGAATTGCTGGTACTGATAATAAAAGCAACATTTAATTTCTTAATTTGAGCTTTCTTTTGAAATCATAAAGGACAAAATGAAAAGGTTTTAAAATTGCTGACATAGAGGATCTCCCATGCTGTGTGGGTCAATTATGGAGCTTCCCCCAAAGTTGCAGCGCTAAACATCAAGCACCCAGGCTCAGAGGATCACCTGCTTGTCTGTTACAGAAGCCATAACCTAAAATAACAGAAGAAAAGATACCCTTTCCACTATAAGAAACGCCTGGGAATATACCCCATCTTTAAGAATTGGTGTTGCTATATTAAAGGACATCCCAATGTGTAATCCCTCATAAGCCATAATCCCCTAAGTACTTCAAAACATAAAGTCCTGTGATAAAATATCAAGTGTCAAGTGTATACTTCTGGGAAGTATATAAAATGAGATAAGGGGAAAAATCAAGAAGAGAATGATACTTTATTTGATATGAGTTTAGAGTATTATATAGTATCATGGAAAGCCACATACTGTCTATGTACATCATGGTAGTCATGGGGTGTATCCAAGTAATTGTTCCTCTTAAGTCACAAGGCTTGTCCAAGTTATGTTCCACTTAGGACTTGAAATGTTTAATCCCAATAATAGATGTCTGAATGATAACAGTGCCACTGAATTAATGATTAGTTGGGGAATCATTTGGTGATCCACCTGGGGAATTAATTTACCAAGAGGGAGTAATTGTGGATGTTGCAATATCTCCCCCTGGGGTGCTGGAAGGTGGAACCTTGTGAATTTTCTTGAGTGTGTCAGGGATTTGGGCTTGGTGTTGATCCAGTTTTGTGTTGAGTACAGGAAGACAAGAGTTATGTGGTGCTTTTCTTGATTTTAATAGACTGTGGCGGTCATGGTGCATACATTTGAGCTCTGTTTGAGCGCCAATGCCTTTGATGAGATAGGTGTTGTTTGGATTGACTTCCATGATAATGTCTAGTCCTTGTAATCCTTGATCCAATTTGTGCATGTTATGATTATTGACCCAGATCTTGTCCCTGACATGAAAGTTTTCCTGTTGTAGTGGGAATGCTTCTCTTTAAACTCTTTTTCCATGTCTTCTTAGTCCTTTCTGGTGCAATGTACACCAGGGTTGTTGTTGTCTGGTATATTCTTAGGTAGAGGTAAACATGGTCCCAGGGTGATACTGACAATGTTTGTCTTATGTCCATAGACAAGTTTGTAGGGGCTTTTGCCTGTATTGCGGTTGACTTGTGTTCTGCAGACCATAAGTGCTGTTGGTAGCATGTTGACCCAATCTCTAGGATTTTTTGCAGATAACTTACTGAGGGCTTCTACTAGGTAGCCGTTTAATTGTTCTACTCTTCCATTTGCTTGCAGGTGATAGGGGCTGGCTATGGTGTGTTTTATTCCATTCTTGGAAAGGTAGATATTGGTGACAATGGTTTTAAGTTCATTTCCTCCATATGTGATCACAAGATCAGGTTTCCTAAACTTAGATATGTTTTTTTGCTAATAAATTGTCTTACATCACTGCCTTTGTGTTCTTTTGTAACTTGTGCTACAGGCCACCTAATTGCATAGTTGATAGTTGTTATAATGTACTTTTTGTCTTTTTTATTGCCAGGCATTGATCCCACAATATCAAGTGACTGCACTTTGAAAGATTGTTAATTGACACATGTATTACTGATTTGGGAGGTACCATGAAGCAGGTGTACTTTTCACAGTCTTCACATTGCTCTAGTACTTCCTTGATATTGTCCAGCATGTTGGACCACCAGTAGTGTGTCTTGAGGTATTCATTCAAGTTCCTGCTACAGGGGTGTCCCAGATTGCTGTGGTATCAAAGGATTGTGTCAATATCTTGTGTTGACAGGATGTATGGTATGGTATCAAACTTGGGAGTATTTGGTGCAGCATACCATATACACTTTTGACAGGTGTTTGTTCTTGAGGACTTTCTCTTGGATGTCCATTGATGTACCAGGTTAAAACCTCTCTTGAAGATCCCCTATTATTAACAGGGCCAATTGGGGTCTTCATCAATGCATGGGAGATATTTATGGTATAGCCTTGCAGGGCATCTGCAGTAAGAGTTTTCTTTCCTGGTTTGTATTCAATTATCATGGGGTACTTTTTTATAAGTCCCATCTATTCAGCTTGTTGTCTGGACAGATGTTGTTGATTCTTGAAGAACACCAATGACTTGTTGTCAGTTAACACTTTGAATATATGTTCACCTTCCAGATAACAACTCTACTTCATTAGACAGTGGACAATAAAATCATTTCTTTGTCATGTATCCGATTTCATTGCTCATTATAAGACTGCTTTTATGATTCATATGCTACAGAAGGAAGTCATTTTCTGAAGTTTCAATTTGCAGTACTTCTTGTATTGTATAATTGGAGCCATCAGTTTTTAGTTCATATACTCCTTCACAGCTTGGGTATTGTAAGATAAGGACAGTGGCCATGCACTCTTTCAATTGTCAGAAATTTTGATCTCTTAACAGTGTCCATACAAATTTTTTTGTCTTTCCTGTGATTGCAAATAAGGAATCAGTCAAGGTGCCCCAGTCAGGTATGAATATCCTAACACTGGGTGGTTGCCTCGTCCAAGGACAGAATTAAAGTTGAATTTAATAAATCAATTAAATTTATTGTATTGTTTTTTAGGCTTGTATTACTTATTGCATGTTTAATTAAAATTTTATTTAATTGCTTTATTAAAAAGTAATTTTAATTAGTTTATTTAAATTTAAAATTAAAATTAAAATTGTATACTCCAAAAATAAATAAAAACTAAACCTAAATAAGCATAGTATCACTATTAAGTTTAGTAAGGCTAAACTAATTATTTTAAAATTTAGTAATTGATTTTTAATATCTTTAAAAATGTAGAGCTGATCTACAGCTTTTAAGTAAGCTATTGGACATCAAAATCTGCTTAGTATTCACTGAGATACATTGATTTTAGTTTTTTAGTATGTATTAAAAGTAAATTTAGATAATATCAAATCGAGTCCGAGCCTTTGATTATGACGCGAACCCGATTCCAGCACTTAACTATATATCTCAGCATCTAGAGCAGCTAGAGATATCATGTTTGGCCCATTTTGATCGGAATTATCTGAAAATTTGATCTACGTTGTTGCGGTGAACTATTCAAACAACCGTTATTTGAAATCTGTAAATCCCCAATCTACCCTTTAAATAGATGAACCGTGCAAATAAAGCTTTATCTCTTGGTTGATAAATTATTACCAATTTTACATATTTGTTGTTCACCACAACAAAATTTTGGAGGTCATTCCAATCACCAAACTTTTATTGCTGTTTTTGTGTTGTTGCCTGTGTGCCTGTTGTTTGTTGCAATGTCTGCTTCCACGCCCCCCGTTTCTGCTGTTGAATCTCCCGCTCAGGCTCCTGCTGCCTCCGCCCTTGCTGTTCCCCCTGCCCCTTCTGTTGGCGACCCCTTGTCTAAGTTCTTGGTTGCTCAGCAACTTCCTTGCTTCAAGAAGAATGGGTATACTGCTTGGCTGTATACTTTCAAGGATTATGCTGAGCAATTCAAGCTCTCCAACGAGGACCGCCTCCATGAGGTCAGCTGTTTTCTCCTGGGGGAAGCCCATGTCTGGCATCAGGATGTTCAGGTTGCCACCTGGGCCAATTAGAAGGCTCAAGCCAAACTCTGCTTTGCCAAACATGAACCTGATGCCATCCACCAGTTGGGTCTGTTGAAGATAGTACACTTTAAATCTTTGCGCAAATTTTTGAATACATTCCAAAAAACCGCCAACAAGGCTTTGAAGCAACACCTCAAAACTAACAGTGCCTCTTACCGCAAGACCACTGTTGAGAATTTCCACAGCCTTTTCTCCATCCGCACATTTGTGAACGCCCTTACCCACTCCTACTCTGCCATGATTCAAGCTGCCAAACCCAATTTTTTTGGAGGAAGCAATTGCCTTGGTCCATGACAAGTATGACATCTGGGTAGAACAAGCCACAGATGAGCATGCCAAAGAAAATTCTGAATGGAACCCCTTTGCACCAGTTTGCAAACAGAATAAGTCTGAGGAAATTGCCCAGGAGGTCAAGGCCCACCTTGAGGATTTGAACCACTGTTTTGACACCATGTTCATGGCACAAGAGCAAGGACGCCAACCCAACCCCCTCCCCCCGCACCTTTCAAAGAGATTGTAACCGCCCGTATAACCCCCGTTGTTACAACTGCTCTGAGGTGGGGCACATCTACAAGGACTGCACCGCACCCTGCTCCATCTGTAAGGAGCCATCCCACTATAACTTCATTTGTGAGTTCAACCCCATTAATCATGACCGCAAACCTCAAGGGTTGATGATGGCTGAACAAAACTATGAAGAAAAATGCACCCTCTCCTCCTCCGCCACCCCCTCAGCCTTTGAATAAAAAATCTACCCTTGAGTACATTGTTGACCCTGATGGGCCCAGTTTCCCATTTACTCTGATCTGTAAGCGTCAAGTTTGCTCCCAAGGCCCTTTCCCAGGTTGCAAACTTACACCCCCACCCATGAAGCGTACATGCTGTGAGGACGCGCTGTCCCCATCTGTGTTCCCCCCTTGCCCATGGTGAGGCTGGGGAAGATTTGGACCATTACAGCAGCCCAAACCCATCCGCAAAACCCCCATCCTCCCCCTTGCCACCCCTCTTGTATGTGCGTGACAGCAAGTGGAACCCCTGCCACCCTAATAGATTTATTAGCTTGGAGATTGAATATGATTTGGAAAATGAGGATCATTACCTGTGCTTACCTGACCTTGACAAATATCTTCCGTTTGAGGACAACCCACATTACAATATTGTAACCGTGGAGTCCGTTCCCAAGTCCTCACGCAACGAGGGTGGGTATTATGACTTACCTTCCAAGACACCCTCCCTGGAGGCGTCCCCTGCAGGTGTGGCAGCCTGGGAACACAGGGCCACTGGCCAGGAAAGCAAGGAAAAAGGCCCAACAGCTTTTGGGGGCCACCATTGCAGCCACCCTGGCCCATTGGGCCCTGCAATGGTGTCCTGGGTGAATTCCCCTGGGTTTGGACCAATCAGGTCCCTTAATACTGGTGATGGGGTTGGGAACAACTTATCGGCAGACCCTGCTGATTTGGGTAAGCCAATCAGCTCTGGTTGCAGCAACAAATTTAATGCACTTTCAGCATCGTATAATGTTGTCCAGGGCAGCCAGCCAATCATTTTGCAGGCCTGCCAGGATACCAGGGACCCAGCCGTATTGTCCTACCCTGGGAATTTGAATCAACCAATTAGATTGCACGCCCCTCAGGATGCCATGGCACAGCGCGCGTTGTACAACCCACGTGATTGGCCCAGCCAATCAACTCCTCTGGCGCTACATGCAATTCTATGCATATGGCTTCAAGTGAGTTCACCAATTTAGACAAGCCAATCACGCCTGACGACACTATGGAAGTTGACTCAGCCAATATATTGATAAATGATTGCAATTTAGCTGGGCCAATCAAACCTGACAATGCAATGGATGTTGACTCACCAAATGTGTTGATAAATAAATGTAATTTGAATGAGCCAATCAAACCCCTTGACACCATGGAAACTGACACACTCAATGTATTGTCCAATAATTGCAATTCAGATGGGCCAATCAGACCTGGCACGGCTGGCGCAAAATTTGCTCATCTTGACCAAGCTGGTTGTCCTACCCCAGGCCATCCAATCAGATCCTGTGATGCCAAGAAAACCAATGCACCCAATTTATTGTCCAATTATTGTAATTCTGATGGACCAATCAGACCCAGTGCAGCTGGCACAAAATTTCATCATTCTGACCAAGCTGGTTGTCCTACCCATAGCCAACCAATCAAACCCTGCTATACCAAGACAACCAATGCACCCAATTTATTGCACCATTATTGCAATACAGACAAGCCAATCAAATCTGGCGCAGCTGGTGAAAATTATACCCATACTATTCTGAGTCAATCAACCAGGTATAAAAGGGATCCCCACTAGCTGAAACAGTTTTCATCCAACTCTTCTGAGCCAATGGATACCTTCCACACGCCACCAGAATGGTTCAATCATTTCTGGGTGGCAATCAACCAGCCTAGAATGAATGGTAAGTCCCAGGTAACCTCAGATGCAAAGCAACCCCCTCCCAAGCCTGGAAGGAAGCATCACAGCCCCAACCAATCAGAAAGACCAAAGAAGAGACCTGGCCTCTCAGCTTTTAAGATCCTGCGCCAGCTGATGATGACCATCTCCCTCAAAGACCTATGCAGTGAAAACCCCAAGTTTTGCCAGAAGATGCACCAGGCCATGTCTGCGCTACGCCCTGGGAAATATGAAGCCCTCTTCCTGACAGGCACAGGTGCCCCGAGAACCACAGGTACTGTAAACAGTGTACACACTTCTATAATCTTGGACAGTGGCATTTATAGCAACATCATCTCCAAGATGTTCCTGGAATCCCTGCCTTGGCCAGAGGTAACCTCATCTGACGTCTACTTCATTCTTGTCAATGGGAGCTGTACTACTGCTCTCGGCAAGGCCATCAAGTTGTGCTTGTGGTTGGGAAGTGTCTTCAGTACCATTGAGGCTGCCATCATTGACCACAACCAGTATACCCTGCTCCTTGGCCGCAAAACTATGAGCAACCTGAGCGTAACCACCCGGTTTGCGGACAACAGATGGACACTTGAGCACAATAATGAATTAATTGATCTCAAGGTAACATTTGACAGTCCTACTGGCCCTTCCTTCCTTTGCAAACCTTTAGCCGCCCAAATCAAGGACAATACCTGGTTGAACAACGTCCAGCGAGCTCAGCTCCATGAGGTGATCTCTGCGTACAGCTCCCACATTGTCTCGGACTACAACAACCTGCCTGAAGCACCTGGATTCTGCCATGAGATTGACACCGGTGACGCCAAGCCTGTAGCTTCCTGGTTCTACCAACTTCCTCAGTCCAAGGAGGAGTTTGTACAAAATGAAATCTCAAGCTGCTGAAGCAAGGTATGATCCGCCCCAGCAAGTCTCCATGGGCTTCCCCCATTGTGGTTGTACCCAAGAAGAGCTTTAAGCTCTGCATGTATGTCAACTACATCCCACTGAAAAAAGTGACTATATCTGACCATTATCCCCTTCCCCGCATCTCAGATATATTGGCCTCCTTTGGTGGTTCACAGTGCTTCTCAAACATTGGCCTTTTCAGTGGGTTCCACCAGATCCTTGTTGAAGAGGCCGACCAGCCAAAGACTTCCTTTGTCACAAAATGGGGACAGTATGAGTACATCCACATGCCTTTTGGGTTGAAAGGTGCCTCTTGTACCTTTCAGTGCATTATGAATGGAGTCTTTGAAGGTCTTATTGGTGACTTTGTTACTGTCTATTTAGATGATATAACTATCTACTCCAAGACATTTGACAAGCACCTGCAACACCTGAAGCTATGCCTGGACCGTATCAAGAGCGCCAATCTGAGTGTGAATGCCGAGAAGTCCATCCTGGCTGTTCAGCAACTCAAACTCCTGGGACACATGGTCGACGCCTTTGGAAAACACCCTAATCCTGACAAGTGCAATGCAATCACAAACTGTCCCACACCCACCAATGCCAACCAGGTGTCATCCTTCCTTGGGTTGGTAGGGTACTACCATCAGTTCATTGAAGACTACAGTGAGTTAGCTGCCCCTCTCTTCATCCTGACACACAAGAAGAAGCCGTTCAAGTGGGGACCCCCTGAAGATGACGCTTTCAAGGCTCTTAAGGCTGCCATCACTTCTGATGCAGTCCTTGCTTATCCTGATTTCAACCGCAAGTTCCACATCTTTTCAGACACCTGCACCAATGCAGTGGGCGTGGTACTATGCCAGGAAATAAGCAATGTTTTTAGACCCATTGAGTTTATGTCTAAAAATTTTATACCTGCTGATTACAACTATGCTATATACAACAAGGAAGTCCTGGCCGTAATCAAGGCTCTTGAAAAGTTTTGCTATTATGTGCTTGGCTACCCCCTTGCCATTCATACTGATAACTGGGCTGTCAAGTTCATACTGATGCATCTCTCCCTTGCAGTTGTTGCATGAGCTGGCTCTTGGAACTTATGGAGTATGACTTTGAGATTGTGCATATTCCCAGGAAGCTGAACTCTGTTGCTGATGGCCTGTCCCGCCAGTTCTGTTTGTTGGTCAAAAAATTGACTAATGAACCCCCTCTGGCTCAGTTCAAGGACATGGCCCAGCTACGCACATCACTTGTCACGGAAACTGATCTAAGCAAGTTCTTTGTCTACTCAACCAAGTACACTGTGATAGGCAACACGTTGTTTAAAAAGACAGATAATGGGCTCCGGGTGATCCCACCCAAGGAGGACATAGAGAGGATCTTGATGGAAGCACACAATGGCGCTGGACACTTTGGCCGGGATGCTACTCTAGCGCGTCTCAAGGAGACCTACTGGTGGCCAGGGATGTATACACATACCTATAACCACACCCGCAGCTGCATGAACTGCCAACAGTTCAGTAAGAAGATTGTGCATACTAAGCCTGTGGAACCTATTGTAGTTGACAAGATATTTGAACTTTGGGATTATTGACTTTGTTGGGCCCCTACCTCCTTCAAAATCTGGAAAAACTTACATCCTGGTTGCTGCTGAGTACCTCACCTGTTGGCCTGTTGCTCAAGCTTGCAGCAATAACTCTGCCATGACTGCAGCATCCTTCATCTACAACAGCATTGTGACCCAGTTTGGCCCTCCAGCTACATTGTTATCTGATCAAGGATCCCACTTCAGAAATTGCATGGTAGCCAACTTGAAAAACAAGGTAAACACTGTCCACAAGTTCTCCACTGCGTACAACCCTTGTTGTAACAGCCTCACTGAGAGATTCAACTGCACATTAGTAGAATGCCTTGAGAAGACCACCAAGTTCCAGCCATCTACTTGGGAAGCCATGTTACCCTCAGTCCTCTGGAACTATTGCACCAAGGTCCACAACACTATCAAGATGACACCATTTGAAGCCATGTTTGGGACTAAACCCAACCAAACCCACGTCCTCAAGAAGGTGAACCAGCACTGGGACTCAAAAGACTGTGAGCAAACCCGCCATTAAGCCAAGAAGAACCTATCTGCCACTGCCAATAAGATCACAGAAGCTCAGCAGGAGATCAATCACCGCGTACCCAAGTTCAATATTGGCCATCAAGTCTATAAATTTAATAGCGCTTTGAACACCACCCGGTCTAAGAAGTTTAAAGTTAAATGGAAGGACCCATACACCATTTATGTCATCAGAAAACATCACAGCTACTTCCTTGAGAATACTGCAGGATTACAATACCCCCTCACTGTCAGCGGCAGCCTCTTGAAGGCATACCAAGCTTATAATGAAAGAGGAAGTGTTGCGGTGAACGCATTCAAACAACCATTTTTCAAAATCCGTAAATCCCCAATCTACCCTTTAAATAGATGAACCGTGCAAATAAAGCTTCTCTCTTGGTTGATTAATTATTACCAAATTTACATATTTGTTGTTCACCACAACAACTATATCACTTTAAATTGACCAAGCTTTCTTTTTGTCATCAATTTTATTGTCAGCACAGAGCATAACCATCCAATCATATAAACAATCTAAAACAGTTGCTGCTTCTCTTCCAGGTTTAATCCATCCATTCTAGAGTTGGGTAATCTATAAAGATAAGCCACTTTGATGTGGTTGAATAGGATTAGCCACTAATTTAAAATGCAAGTAATCAAATACAAATCTATTAAAGTTCAAGTGGCTTATATTTCAGTTCAACATGATTTAGCCCACACTCCACTGAATTCAATATGTGTACTTTCAAAGATATATGTAAGGGATTGAATGTAAGGATGAGCCAAATTGAGCTTTTTGCTTAACAACCATTTTTTAAAATCAAATTTAAGTAAAAATCAATTCAGTTGAATCCCTTACGGCTTGAGCCCACTTGAGGCAACATTACAGACAGAAAGACTCACTTTTATATATATTAATAGGACACCATGCCTAGAAATGTACAAAGTTTGCTCTTATTTTGCGGTGCTAGTATGACGGCTATGACTTATATCTTTTCTGGGTCTGGTTTTACTCCGTCCTTGCTGATAATGTGACCAAGGAATGGAAGTTCAGACGAGAAGAAGTCACACTTTGATGATTTGGCAACAAAATGATTTTCTTTGAGGGTGCAGAGGACCAGAAAGACATCTTTCCAGTGTTGCTCTTTGGCCAGGCTGTATATGATTATATCATCAGGTTAGATAATAGCCCTTTCCCAATGTGTTCCCTGAAGACTTAATTCATAAAGGTTATGAAAGTTCTTGGTGCATTTTTCATTCCAAAGTGAGGAAAACACATTCTAAGGAACCATAATTAGCTCTGAATGCTGTTTTATATATGTCCTCTGGCTTAATGCGGATGTGGTGATAACCTAGTGTCAAGTCAATTTTTGTGAAGACTTGGGACCCCCTAGGGCATCAAAAAACCTTCAATCAGGGGCAGAGGATTCCTGCTCTTAACTATGACCTCTTTGAGCACCCTGTAGTCTATGACCAGGTGGATTTGTCCATCTTTCTTTACTACAAAAAAGACGGCCACACCAAAAGAAGATTTTGAAGTTCATATGGTTTCTTTTTCAAGGCTTTGTCTAGTTAAGTGTTTAGGGTGTAGTCTTCTTGTGGTGTTGAGAGGTAGATATGGTGTGTTTTTGGCACACTTCCTTTGAGGTCAATTTGGTGTTAGATGCCCAATTGAGCGGTAGCCCTGGTAATGTTTCTTGGAAGCCTGAAGAGAATTCTAGGACTATATGTTGTCAAATTGGGTATTTTTTTCATGAGGTATCTGTATTTTTAAAGTGGATAATATCATACCTACAGGTGTTCCAATAGATCTTTCTAGGGCCTTTTTCCTCTTATTTTCTGTAATTTTTACAAACATATGGTCTCTCATAAATGTATCAAGATGAGTTGGATATACATGGTGGGGCACCTTGCCTTGTTGTATGGTGAGGATGGCACTAACCAGTCAATAGGAGGTTTGGTATTTCTCATCCAATTCAGGCCAAGTATAACATCATACTTGGGGATTGATATGAAGGGCCAATAAGTGTAGTTTGTTTGTCTCCTATTTGGGTGCAGAAAGGTTTCAGCTCTTTAGTGACTGGTGTACTCCTATTATCTGCCATGATGACTCTCTTGAAATTGCTTTGGACCGTGGGTTGTTTTATGAGGTTGGTAAATTTTTGTCAATGAGAAATCAGTCTGTAACAGGTTTGATATGCTATGCCCTGATATCTGCAAAAGCAGAAAGGATAAGTGAGGAGTTTATTTCCAGTTTGGGCTGCAAACAGTATAGGATTGCTGGAGGGTATGTGAATCATGGTAATTGAGTTCAAGTCCTGGTCCCTATACAAGTCTTGAAAAGTGGAGGAAGGAAGCTTAACTAAGCACTCCCCTGAGCTTTCCTCTCCTTGATGGTGTTACCAGTACTCATTTGATTGACTTGAGTAGTGTAATTTTGCTTCAAGGATGGGTTTTTTTGGCTCAGTTGTTATGTTTGCTAGATCAAAGGTCCTTCTTTGCTGTGAGACCCTCTTTCTGCTTGTTTATTATATGCAGGCTTTCAGACTTTTGTACAGCTTGTTTCCCTTCCAATAATACATCTTTGTCAGGATTGACAATTCTTTTCCCTTGAAACCCGGGCCCAAGGGCAGGATTCAAACCCTGATCATGAATCCCTGTGAGCCGCCAGCCTGTGTTTCCCTGGGGCTGAGCCCCTGCAAGCTGAAGCCAATAAGAATGGCCCAAATGATGAAGCAAGACAAACCAAAGGAATCATTGTACCAAATTAAGGCAACAAGCAAGGCTCCTAATGGAGGCAACAGACCCTCAACCATTAGCTTAATGAGTTTGAAGGCTAAACTAGAAGCCAATCAAGATCACCCCCAGGAGAAGGCACAGGCCTGCAGCCTGACCCCATAACTACAACTCTAGAGCAAGATAGTCAAGTCACCAATTTGAGATCTTTGACCAATGAAAGAACCCCCAGCTCAAGTACTGTTTTTCTGCCTTTGAACCCAAGCACCTGAATCCCCCAGACCCACATTTACCAATGTCCTGATGAACCCCCCATGAAAAATATCAAGTTTGGAAGTGGGGTTCTATAAGACCCAAAGACCCCATGCTCTAAACTTATTGTCATTTTTTAATAAAGGTTATGTTTTTTTTGGCTTACAGAGCTATTGCCTTATTTTGTCTTTGCAATCTATCAAATCAGTACAAGATCATCTCGTCCTCCTGCTTCTATGCCTGCAGATTCCTGTCCTCCAGGTGTTCCTTTTGGTCCCGTCCACTTCACAGAGTACCCTCTGAAGCCTAAATATAAGAGTTAATTCCCAGAAAATATCCTCAAACTAGATACCCTGGCCTGCATACAATCTGCAGTTAGATGCAACTGTCAAGGCCCTTGGATATTATCAACACCCAAGTTGTTTAGAGGCAAATTCAACTACCTGCCTGCCTAGAAACTCTACATGGAACCGCCTGTGACCCCCAAGCCAATGCCCACCTCCTCATCCAACTTCCCAATCAATCACACTGACAAGCTGTTTGGGATTGTGTACATCAACCTCACAGGGGTGATTGGCACTATAATCCTGGCTGCCAGCCCGTTGTCCTGGGTGGGGAAGTCCTTCTCCTACCTCTTTAAGTTAACTCCTCTCTTGTGGTGGGCTTTACCTGCAAAAACCTGGCCCAAGTGATTTCCAAAACTGACAGGCTGGCTGCCCAAGACTGGATCCCTGATAATCTTAGAGGTTCTTGCAACAAATCATATTAAATTAGTGTCTAATGTGTGTGGGAAGGCCATTGTAGAAGTACAGTTGTTGTCCAATCTTATTAAAGTTGATGGTATTGGGAGCATAATCACATATGTCTGCATAGGGTACAATGTACTCCTCAATTATTCCTGTTATTTCAAAGGTTCTGAGTTCTGCATTATCACCACTTCAGATTTCTTTAAGGCAAATTTCTCCAGGAAGGCGTTCTTAAACATGTCCCAGTCTTTGTTATGACCAGGGTGTGGGTGAAACATTTTCTTACAAAGCGTTAAGCAGCCCCAGTAACACTTAAAGCAACTTCACTTGCCCAAAGTTTCTGGGGTAGCCTACTTGTGTAAACTTATTTTGGGTGCTTTGAATCCATATATTAGCATTTTTACAGTATAGTCCTGAGAACGTTCCAATTTCTGCTGAGCGTAAGCGTTAGAATACAATGTTGGGTATTTTGGTTATGTCAGGGATTTGAGGTGGGCTCAGGACTCCTTGTGTATTTAGGAAGTTGTACTGTTTGGTTTGTACAAGAATATAGTTGAAGACAGTGTATCCTATAGGAGCATTGTTGCAATGTGCTAATATGTGATGGATTTGATGGACATTAAGTTTGAAGTCATATCCTGAATATAATTACACATTAGGCAATTGCTTGACCAATTGATTGAGAACAATTGGGTTCCATAGCATTCTGGAGTACATTCAAATCCTCTCAGCTTTTGAGTATTTTGGAGGTTGAAAATAAGAGCAACAAAAAAAGCATTTGATTCCAGAATTGAAGCTCATACCTGGCGTCCAAGACCATAAACCTAAATGGAGGCAACATCAACAATTTGACTGATTTGATTAATCTCTACTTCTTGGAGAAAAATCAATAGCCAATATTGGTATTGATACTAATATATGTATTGATGCCAAGCCTGGTCTATTTTCCCAGGTTTGCATCTCATCAGTTCTTCTTCTCTCAATTTTCTATTCTACTATAAATACTTGATGAATATATTAAATAAAGACAAGTTTTTAACCCCATCTATTGTTCAATCCTACTTTGTTTTTACTACCTTGTTTTCAAGTATAGTAATTAAACAATCAAAAGGGTTAATTCTTGCTAGCTTAATCCAACAGTCTTCACATACAACAAGCATCTTGTCCCTCTTCATATTTTCTCCAGCTGGTGGGGAGTGCCATCTTCTGGGTTCTTTTATTTAGAGCAATTTTTCTATAAGTTGTAGGTGTGGATAACCTATTTATGATATTGTTTTAACTGAACCAATTTTTGTTCAGTATTGTGATTGGGGAAAACAACAGTCCAATAGAAAGGATAAATAATAGTAACACTATGTAACTTTTTTTAGAAGGCGTTAGTTAGTATACAAGAAAGAGAAGCCACTAATCCACTAGAGAGGTGACATTATGGTAGGATCCAAGTATGGTTTGAGAAGAAAATAACTAATTGAGGGATCAGTGATTGAAAATGGTGTTGGGAATCTCTAATTCATTCATTATTGATTTTGCCTTTGATGGAGTCGCATTTTAAGTGTAAAATCCTTTAGTTCTCTTTCTCAAATCAAAACGGGTTTCACTTCAAATCAGGTGAAGGAATCATTTACATTCCAACTGATGACATGAGTGATCCTCAACCCACTTATGAAAGTGACCAGTGATCTACCTCTCCTTCTACTGGTTTGTTGTAAACTATTACTATATAATAATCATTTAGATTTACCCAATAAAATTAGGCTATTTTTACACTCTTTATTTGTGTTTATTTTTGGACTTTGGCACTATCTCCCTAGTTTTGTCTAGGGGAGATTTCTGATAACTATTTTTCCAGGGCCTTAAGATAAATCTCTCTAATTGTCCCTGAAGACTAACTTCTGGCTTAGTAAAAACCCAATCCTACTTTTAGGATTTCCTTTTGTGTCCCTTAGCCACACCCAAGTACACAACAATTGATCATACACCTAATTGGGAGATATTGCGCTTATTTTGACATTGGCAACAGAATGTATCATGCTGTTAGATATGTCTTGGGTGCCTCTATGAGTGTCCCTGGGTTCATGAGATATGTTGGAGGCCAGGAGTCAATCTTGGCTGCAACACTACCTCTCTCAAGTATATATTTCTGGGAATTCTATAAAAAAGCCAGGATGGTAAGTAAGAAGATAATGCATTTTTTATATAAGAGAAAAGTGCTATAATATTATGGTTGCTAAATTTTACTCATGTATGTCATGGGACTTGTCTGAGCGGTTTTCCTTATATGGTTCAAATATCAGATCTTTGAACTCATGGGATGTGACAATAGTACTACTGACTATTGGAAGCTGAGAAATTTCTTGGGGAAATGATTTCTGAGAGGAAGCAGCAAAGATGTTGCAATGAGAGGCTCATTTTATAAGCATTTTATGGACCAATGGCTACAATTGTCAGGATAAATTTTTTCTGTGGTGTCATAAATGACATTTCAATAATTGTATTGAAACCCAGGGAATTAAACTCTGGACTTCAGAAGATGCCTTGCGCCAACCAGAATGTACATGAACCCGCCAGAAGCCAGTTGTTACAAACAACATTTCAATACTAGTATTGAAAACCCAGGAGTCAAACCCTGACTCTCATTAGATGCTTGTACCAACCTTTTGTGTCACAGACTCAAGTTAGTAAATTACTCCAAAACCTGCCAGCTTGCTAAGGGAGGTTCCCCAAATGCTCATCAGATTGCCAGCAGTTGTGCACCACTGGGGACCCAGACCTACTAGAGTTTGGGCTTTCCTAAAAGAGGTTTAAATGGGGCCATATGCTGGCCCTGTCAATGAACACCAACTGCTGCCAGTTTCCAGCCCTGATTTATCTATACAATTGGCCATCTCAGGTGACATGAAGGATAGAAGCAACAGAACAAAGTACCTCCACTTCTATTCACCAGATCTGGCCAAACCGGAATTTGCCGCCCCCAAATCCCTGCCCCAAGGTCCACACCCTGTCAAAAGATTGCCGGCAGACCTAAAATCTGCAAAAATTGAAGAAACAAAGGCATATGGTATAAAGGCCCCAGCAGTATGGGGATTTTATCACAATTTTTTATGATAAAGATCTATGAACTTTTGGTTGCAGCTACTCTTAACCTATCTAGTTTCAGTGATCTTTCATCTCAACGCCAGTCAAGTAGACAAACAGGCACCTGTCCTTCCTAGAGACTAACCTGCAAACCCACTGCCCATGCCACACTGTCCCCTTGGAGTACCTTTTGGATCATTAAATTTCACCAATTACCCGCCAAACCCTGCCTACTCCAAATTTGACTTGGAGAACACACTACTTGCCAACCCCCTAGAAAGGACTAGAGAGACTGAAACTATAGGTTACAAAAGAAAGTGGTACATGCGGGCACCAATATTGTTCTGAAACAAGTAAAATTATCTGACTGCCTACCTGGTCCCTATGACCCCACCTTTGGCCCCTCAAACTGACTGCCTCATGGAACCCACCACAGCTGCTGATGCTTTGTTCAATCAGCTGTTTGGAGTACTCTATATTTCTCTGACAGGCTTTATGGACTCTGTGGTATCAACTCTGGTCATTTGCCCTTACTCAGGTGGTCCCTATCTTGTGGTATCAGGTTAGCGCCCATCCTATGGTGGCCATTACCTAATGGCCTGGCATATCCTGTCCTGATTCACTCAATGCCTCTATCTATTCCTGGCTTCCTGGCATGCAGGAACACTGTTCAATGCTGGCAGAGGGGCCTCTGGGCCAGAGGGTCATGCCCACCACAGGATGGGGGCCATCTCAATAACACCAGGTAGATATTGGCCAAGCAAGGACCAAGGGCCAGAATTCTGTACCACAGAATCCACCAAGCCTGTAGGGGTGATATAGGGTACACCAAGCATCTGGATGGAAGTGGTGTGACCATTGGCAGCAATTTTTGAAGGTGGGTGGGCCACAGGATAGGAGGTGGGGACATTGGTACTAGGTATGCAGGAAGGTAGTTATACTTGTTGGGGAATAGACTTGGAGGGGTGGTGTACTGATTTCCTTCACAGCAGATTATTTATGTGACTTTAATTCTGGCCAAGGGGTTGGTAAGGAGTATATTTTCCAGGATGAACCCATAATAGTCTGGTTTTGAAAGGATTGGCAATTATTCCTCTTTGGAAACCTGGGCCTGGGAGCAGGAATCAAACCCCAACCATGAACTCAAATCCCTGCAGGCCGCTGGCCCTGTGGACCAAGAGCCTGCCCGCCTGCGGCTTTCTGAGATTGAGCTCTCATAATCTAATATCAAGAATGTTGGCCTGTGCAGTAAAACAGGCCATACCAAGTAAATCATTGCACCAAATGGAAGACTAATCACAGCGCCTAATGGAGGTACTGAAGTGGCAACTATTTGCTTCATAAATTTGAAGTCATAAGTGGCCAACCAAGAGTTGTCCCCAGGAAGAGCCACAGCCCTGCAACCCAACCCCATGACCATAACTCTAAGGCAAGTTAATCAGGTAGCCAAATTGATATTCTTGACCAATGAAAGAACTCCTGGGCCAAGTGCTGTTTTGCTGCCTTTGGACCCAATTGCCCAGTTCCCCCAGCCCTGCCTTTCCCAATGCCCTGATGAACCCCAATGGAAAATGTTAAGTTTGGAGGTGGGGTACTATATAGACCAAAGGACCCTGCGCTCCAAACTTATTGCCATTTTTGAATTAAGGTTATGTTACTTTGGCTTATACAGCTACTGCCATATTTTGTATTTGCCGTCTATCAGTTCAGTTCAAAATCTCCCTGCCCTTCTGCCCCACCACCCGCTATTTTCTGTCCTCCTTGTGTACCCTTTAGACCCGTCCATTTTACCAACTACCTTCTGAAATCTGAATACAAGGAATACACCCCGGAAAAGATACTTGAACCTGATTTTTTGGCCCGCATACATTCTGTTATTAGATACAACTGGCAAGGACCGTGGATATTTTCAACACCCAAGTTGTTCAGAGGGAAATTCAAATATCTCCCTGCTTACAACCTGCCCACATAACTTCCTGTGACCCCAAAACCTATGCCCACTTCCTCACCTGACCATTCTGGCAAGCTGTTTGGGATTGCAAATATCACCCTCACAGGGGTGATTGACACTATAATCCCGGCCGCCAGCCCATGGTCCTGGGTGGGAAAGTCCGCCTCCTATCTTTTAAAGTTAGCTCCCCTCTTGTGGTGGGCATTGCCTGTAAAAAACCTGGCCTGAGTTACCCTGAAAACAACGGGCCGGCTGCTCAAGACTGGATCCCTGACAGGTTTGGAGGGTACTCAGTGAAGTTTACTGGTCCAAAGGGTGCTCCAAGTGGACAAAATAACATGGGCCAGGGGTCCACAGGGTTGACAGTAGGAGTGGCAGGGGCCTGTGAGCAGCAACAGCGCCCATGTTGACACTAAAAATGTTGACACTATAGTAAAGTGACAACCCGGTTTTACTTAATGTTGTTTCCTGGATGTTGACACTTTTTTAATTAATGGCACACTTTACCCTGAACATTTTTAATATAAAAAAATATTTTAAAATACTTTATTATTCTGAAATGACCCCAGAGAGTTCAAAAATGCAATAAAAAATATCATAAGTAATAAGAATAAGGAGATATAAGCAACTATTTTTAAGTTTACTTTGTAAATTACACTCTTTATTATAAAATTATTTTTTATTCCCATAAAAATTAAAATTCCAATGGACCAAAAATAAAGATATTTTATATATCATAATAACCACAAAATATAAGAAAATTATAATTTTAATTTATTATACTTTATATAAGCATAACTGAAATTATCTCATAGCTTAAAGATAAATTAACAAAATGTAAGATATTTCTTACAAAACCACATTAAAACTAAACATAAAGCTTACCATTTATACCTAAAAAATTATTACTATATAAATAAATTAAAAAAGTAAAAGTTTAAAAGTATAAAGTATTCAGGCAAAGCAGAGCAAGCTTTATTGGGCTAATTAAAGCCACCAGCAAGAGCAGTGGCAACATCTTCTAGGTACTTCTTGATCTCCGCCACCTTGTACTTCTTCTTCACTACCTTCTGCACGTCCTCCTGGTAGTCTTGCTCCTTGGACTTCCTCTTCTTGGGGGCCACCTGGTTGGCCAGGTTGCAGAACTTGGAGACAGTCCAGGCCTGCTCCTCCTGCAGCTTGGAGAAGAACTTGTTGAACTTAGGGTTAGTCCCAAACTTGGTCTTCAAGTGCTTGTGCCAAACCTCAAGGCTAGAGGTGGTCTTCATCTCCCCCTTGAGGCAGGCGCCTTGAAAATTCCAAGGGGCAGTGGCCCCGCTCTTACCTCTCTGGGCAGTCACCTTCTTGCCCACCCATTACCGCTCAAAGTACTCCAGATAGCCTTCAAATATGGTGGAGTGCTTCTTTATATAAGCATCCTCCTGGAGGGCCTTAAAGTCAATTCCAGTATGCTCTGGGCGCACAAAAGCCAAGGCAGCAAACTGAGTCAAGGCAAAGCAGCACTTACCCTTACCATTGTTAAGATATTTGTCAAAAAGGTCCTTCTCACTCTTTATATTCTTGACAAGGGCCTGCCAAAAATGGAAGAAGCAGCCCTGGACTTCTCCATCAAAGGTGGCCTGGAAGGCTCTGAACTGAGCCTGCTCAAAGTCCATAATGATCACCTTTGGCCCAAGTGAGCGCGCATGAGCTAGCTGCTCAGCGGCTAAGGTTGCCTCATCCTTCTCAGCAGAGGAGGAATTGGCCCTTGTGGTGTGGGTGAGAGGGGGGAGCTGGTTGGTGGGAAGGGAGCTCAAAGCATCCTGGACTATCTTGAAAGCTCTGGCATAGACCTCTGTCTTGGCACCAGGAAGGAGAAAGAACACAAGAGGGATGACCTGGTCAATGAACTGCCCATGCAGGACCCAAAGCTGCTTGAAGAGAGGGGGCAAGTAGCAAATGGCTGTTGCACAGCCAGGTGGTAGCAGTGTTCAGCTGCTCCAGGTTTGGGTTGTGGCGTAGGCTACAATCCTATCCTCCACTTCCTGCCCATTGTCATGGAGCAGGAACATCTCACCATCCTCTGTCTTCTTGAGGGCATCAGTGAGAACCAGGTCCTTGATGTTGGTGGCACTCTTGGCCAGGGGGTTTGAGGCTTGACGCCTATCACTCACAAACTTGACCAACTGGGTGTGAGTAGGGACCCTCTTGAGGTTGGTAGGGTTCAGGTACTTACAAGCAAGCACAGCCAGCTAGGTGGCAGAAAGGTCTTTGGAAGTGGGCATAATCTGCATCAGATACCACTTCAGGAGGTGGGAGATGGTAGTGTTGGGCATGATGCAGGTATGCTTGCCCTTTATGGTTTGGACTAGGTCCCACTGCTCAGTGTTGAGCCGCACTGGACAGGAGCAGTCCTCACAGGTGTAATGGTGGCTCTTAAATCCCTGGTTGGCATTATTGCATGAGAAGATGTATCCATTGGCCACCATGGCTGGCCCACCTTTAACACTCATGATGGGGAAAAACTTGGGTAGGGTGGAAGGAACCTTGAACTTGCCATCAACATTGCAGATGTTGTGGGCCAACAGAGGGTCCCAAGGGCCAGAAGGAGCATAGCAGAAGCCAGGGAAGTTTTTGGGGCAGGGCTTTGAATCATCCCCAGATGAGCTTGAAGGGGGAGAGTTTGGCGGGGGTGGGGAAGCAGAAGGGGGCTTGTCGTGGTGCTCCTCATGTGCAGGAGACTTATCCTTGGGTGGGGACTTTTGGGCTGAGCGCTTCTTCTTGGTTGGCTCCTTGTCAGAAGCCAAGTTGTAAAAACTATGCTCTGTAAGAGAGCCATTAGTTTCCTCTCCCCCAGTGGAATGAGCAGGGCTCTTCTCAGGAGAGGGCTCAGGGGAGGGCTTGGGGGATGGTTTGGGGGTGGCCTTCTTTGACAAGACAGGCTTCTTCTTGGTGGCTTTGGTGGGCTTGGAGGGACGCTTGGTACCCTTTGGCTGCTTAGAGGTGTTCTTGTCCTAAAATAATAAGTAAAATGGTTTAAAATAAAGCAAAGTATGTAAAAAACAAACAAAACAACTTAAAAAGCATAATATACAAAAAGTAAATCTTAGATGGTTTTTCTTGGCATTTAAATGTTAAAAATTATTTGTATAGTTTTTATTTTGTTAAAGTTTTAAATACAAAAATTAAAAGTTAAGAGAAATATGCAAAAGTATTATATTTAGATATAGATTTTATTTTAAAAATTAAAAAATATGAAAGAGAAAAGTCAAAAATACAACATGTTAAAAAATGAGAAGTTTTTATTATATAAAACATAAAGTTTTATATGTGAGAAGTGAAAAGCGTCAACATTATGATTGACAATTAGTAAAAAAAGCTGAATTCTCACTGTCAATTACAAAAATTGTAGACATTATTTTAGACAACATTCTCACTGTTGATATTATCTTGAAAATTTACTATGAAAAACATAGTACACTTAATTAAATTTGCACAGGCTAGCAAAAAATTAACTGTTTCCTGTTTATTTTTGTTCACATATAAAAATTTAAAAAAACATATAAAAAATAAGTTGAAAAAGTATCAAGGTTCTTTGTTTCTTTATTAAAAATTATATTTGGGTAGTGGGAATATGATATTTTACCATTGCACTTAAGTAAAGTTGTTAATAAGTTGTTGGTAGATATTGAAAAGGGTAAAGTATTGACAACGTCACTTACGACATTCTTTATATGAGGTGGCATATTAATCTAGGCTTAATTGCGCCACTCTAATTTGCTTAACTTCACCCCAGGAGGTGATCACAAGCAAATAAACAACATTTACAAGTGTCAACATTATTTTTAATAATAAATTCTATAGTAACTTACATAGTAAGTCACGCTTAAATTATTTGATCACTGTTAGCATCCAATCCACTTAATATATTAAAGCCGTAATAAGTGCCACATAAATATATATAACATGAACATTCCAACAATCAAATATATGTGCACTGTGTTTTTCAATATAATAATTCAATAGAAAAATATTTTTAAATGTGCACTTTTTTTACTGTAGATGCTTCAGTTTTGTTATTAAAAATAAGTTTGGCTTAAAAAGTGTCAACATTGACACTTTTACGCCGTGAAATCAAATAAAAAATAAACTAATTTTTATTAGTAAATGTAAAGGAAAAATCAGGTTAAATCGAGTCTTTATTAAGCTTAATATTAAATCTTGTCAAGATGACCACAATTTTGTCGTGTTTTCTGGGTTTGCACCCCTGAACGCTTAAAAAAAGAATTAAGCTAGAGCAACTAGCAAAAAACATAGGAGATTTAGAGTTTTGAGTTGACAGTGGCCATGTCAACAAGATGTCAACATGGCCACTGTTGACATTTTTAGTGTTGAAATGGGCACTGTTGCCCTGTGAGCCTGTGGAGCTGGAGTAGAGATGGAAGAATACTAAAACTAGATAGGGTAGATGTTGTGATCTGGGGCAAGTGCCTAAAGTCAAAGTGCGGAGATCAAAATCTCCAAATTGATGGATTTTTTGATCTCTGCACTTTTTTCAATAAAAATTTCTCCCAAAAAATTTAATATTTTTCTTAAATTTGACTTTTTTTAGAATGTTTTTACTAGTAGCTAAAATCAAAAAACCAAGTTCAAAGTGCCCAAATCAATGTAATTTAAAACATACCTTAAATTAATTTGGCTTTTAAAATAGATTTTATTCATTCTTTTAAATATAGGGGACAGAATTGAAAGTGCAGAAATTGAAGTCTGAAAGTCTCTTCAATTTAATATTTGAGGCCCCAAAATTAAAAAATTAAAATATCACTTAATATTGATTCTATCACTATCTAAATTATCAGAAAAGCTTCAAAAACATATCATACTCAACCAAATAAGCTAAAACTTATCATACAGGTTCACAATCACCTGTAAATCATTTAATTAAAATTTCAGTGATTTTTATTATGTAAAAGATAGAGTGCTGAATGAAACAAACCTGATATGCTCACTTAGTAATTTACTGGGTGTAGTAATAGAAAACGCAAATTGAAAATGCTTCAAATCAAAATTCAAAATACACTGATTTAGTGCTCACCAATATATTTTAAATTATGATTAGAATTTGATATTTTATTTACTAATCTCCACTAGGTGTTTATAATTGAAAGTACAGAAATTAAAGGTGCATTTAAACCAAACACTCTACTTTGAAAAACCATAATAATTTAACCAGCGTAGGTTTAAAGCTTAAAATTAGTATTTTAAAGGTTAAAGATTTGCTTTAAAACATAGTAGAGTTTCAGGCGTTTTGGGTTAGTTTGTAATAGATTTTTAAAAGGTTTAGTAAAAAATGCCGATTTTGGCAGTTTTGAAAAATATTAAACTAATTTAATAGGTTACTATGTTTTCTTGTGTTTTTAGGGAGTGTCAAAATCAAAGTGCCAAAATCAAAACTCCCTAATTGTCTGATCAAAACCCTCTTTTTTCTCCTTTCAAAAGCATTATTGAGATGACCACCTCAACTAAAATATTTATTAAAACTAACAAAGTAAAGTAAACAGCACTCTGGCTTTCAGGTTCTGCTTTAAAAATGATATTTTTATTAATAATTTATTTTCTTTTTTACTCCTCAAAAAATACTAACTTTGAGCTATCTAGATGCCCCCTAAGTTGACTCCCATCAACCCAAAGAAGGCCACCCCTTCCATATCCAAGAAGCCTAGCCCCAAGACCAGCAAGAAGATCACCAAGAAGGCCGCCAAGAAGATCCCTGAGCCCTCCCCCTTTCCAGAAGAGGAGCCTTCTGAAGAGGAGCCTACCCCCAGCCCCTCCAAGAGCCCAACTGGTCACAAGTTTGTTCACAGTCAGGAAGATGAAGAAGAGTTGCTCCCTCACATCTCAGAAGAAGAACATGAAGACCTGTACAACTCTGGAGATGCTACACCAACTGAGGATGGCCTTGAGACCTGGGATATCCTTAAAGCTCATAATATATGCAACTATTAAGAGGAGTTCCAGCTTCTAGATATCCTGCTATCTCCTTCCCAATAATGTCCTCCGAGGGAAATGCTGGGTTTTATCATGATGGTTTTATGTTTAAGTGTAATGATGAGCAGAAGAACTTGGTGCTTCATCATTACAAGTGTGGGGGGCCTGCCTGCCTGACTACAACTGGGTTCACCCAGTTTAAGAAGCTAAATAATCAGCACATCTGCCTGGAGCCAACTGGGGTATATCAGCGCCTAATAAAGTGGTACCTGTGCCAGAGGCAGCCTTTTAACAGGGGCCTTACCTCCCAGGAGATAGTCACTAGGGCTATTCACAACTTGACCAGTTTCCAAAAGATAGCTTTTGGTACTTTTGGATCCCTTTAAAAGTATGTGAGTGATAATTGCCAGAAGTCCGACAATATGGGCAGAAGTGTCTCCTCCCTCCTGGAACTGGATATACCAAATGAACTCAGAGTCACCTCTAAGGATGAACAGTTTCTCCTTCATTATGATGGGCCTGATGAGCATAAAAGAACCATCTGCTATGCCACCTAGGAGAACTTTAAGAGATTGATGACAGCCAATATCTGGTTGGCTGATGGGACCTTCTCATAATGCCCTAAGATCTTTTCCCAGCTTTGGTGCATCCATGGGAAGTATGGTGATAAAGTTTTACCAATGGTTTACTTTCCAATGTCAGGAAAAATGAGGATGACTATTCTCATGCCTTGGAGATTCTAAAGGGTAAGTTGGATCTCCTTCCCCCTATTGATGCCCCCACTTCTACCCACAAGAGGAAGAAGTCTAAAACCCCAGCCAACCTGATGATCAGAAACATCAAAGCCTTACCATACCCATCTACTTGTTGACTTTGAGCCTGCTCAATCCAACGCCTTCAAAAAGGTATTAAAGCGTAAGCCTCATGGTTGCTTCTTTCACTTCTGACAATGCCTCAGAAGAAAGCTGCAGAGCTTCACTGAGATCAACAGAATGGTCACTAGATCAACCTTCCAGGAGCCCAAGGTGGCCTTCAACTCCTTTTTTGCCATTGCCTTGGTGAGAAAAGAGGACCCCAGAAAGATCTATGAGGCCTTTAAGAATACCAAGTATATGGAGGAAAATGCTGCTCTATTTGCTCCATTTGTTGATTATTTTGAACGCCAATGGATTGGAGAACTTGAGACCAGACGCCAAGGAAGAAAGGAGAACAAGATTGAGTGGAACCAGTTTAAGTTTTTTAAAGATAAGACCATGAAAACTACTTCCTCTTTGGAAAGCTGGCACAACAAGTTTGCCAACTGTGTTGGGGTGAAGAAACCCAAGTTTAATGTCCTGATCAACAAACTCAAAGTTGAGCAGGCAACCAATGAAACTCTTTATCAGGAGTTTTCAGATGGACGCCAAAGTGTTTCCCAGAGCAGCAAGGATCTCAACAGCTTTGAGATAGTCACAAAAAACTCCCTCCTTCCTTAAAATTCTTACAACTAGCTCATCCATCTTGAGAATATTGCAAAAGTTCTCTAATATTATAAATTAAATCTTGCTTTGCTTTTACTTTCTTTTATTTTTATGGTGTTATAATAAAGAGTTTAACATACAAATACAATTTAAATCATTTTTTTGTGTAGTTTATATTTTATATTCAATTTAATACAGCACACATAAATTCTAGTCTAATTTTGCTTTAGAAACTAAAATAAACTTTCTTTTAAAAACAGTTGATTTAAGAATTTTTATTATCTAAAATATATATTTTTTATTGCAGAAATGAATTCCTTGGGGTCTCTTTAGTCTTTAGATAATTAAAATATATGTTTTTATATTAATAACTGTATTTTATTCTGCTTCAAAGTTAACTTCTGGAAAATCCTAACCTTAGGATTGGATTTGTACTAAGCCTTGGTTTGAATGGCAGGGAAGGCTATGTGATTACCTTGTGGCCCTGAATGAATAATATCTACTAGATGTGGCTAGAGAGGCGCCAAAGTACGTGGAGACACAAAGACAAAAATGTGAATAGAACTTCTTTTTTATTGGGTAGAGAAATTGGGATTATATACTGTGTAGCTTTACCACAAAACAGTACATGGACAGTAGGATCACTCGCCACAAGTATGAGTGGGGCAAGTGAGTTGCGCAGAATAAGGAAACTAAACAATTGTACTTCCCAATTTAGAGCCAGCCTCATTTTGAAGGGCAAAAGCTAAAGAGAGGGACTTGTCCTCAAAATAACCCAAAAAAGGCAAAATCAAAACATTGTAAATGGCGGCATTCACAACATTTCCCCCCTCTAGATTGGCCTTAGGGGGTGGTACTTGCAAAGGAACTTGGAATGCACACAAGCAAACAATCAATCACTAGAGAGGAGTTTTACAATATACTCTGACCCTTGTTTGAAGGTCACTTCCAAGGGCCCAATCCACAACGAGTCTAGTTTGTAAGTGCCTCCTCCTACTCTATGTAGATAGTAAAGAATGTGGTCCCCAATGTTGAACTTGGGCAGGGGAGTTCATCCAGCATTGTCAGAAAAATGCTCAAGCAGCTTAGTCTTATATGCGGGCGTGTAGGTAGTGGCCTTAATATCAATGATTTGGTTGACTAGATCTTTGATATGGTTGTCAGGGTTCATGGCCTTATCAGAGGAGAGTAGGGGGCCCCATGAGCAACAGAGTGATGGCCTCATACCCATGTAGCATATCAAAGGGAGAGTACCCAGTGACACAATGTTTGCTAAGGCAATACACAAAGAGAGCAGCAGGTAAGTATAAATCCCAGTTTGCAGCGTCAGAGTAGGTGAGTTTTCTCATGATAGAAACCAGAGTCAAATTTGCACGCTCAACTGCCCCATTGGTAGAAGGATTATAGGGGGAAGAGAAGGACTGGTGAGACCCCAAGGCTTCAACAACAGAGGTTACTAACTTGGTGTTGAAGTTAGTCCCATTGTCAGACAACAACGCTTGAGGACAACCATGGTGGTAGAATACATCTTGAAAGAGGAAAGCCACAGTTGTCTTGGCAGTGATGCCCTTAGTAGGGAAAGCTTCTACCCACTTGCTAAAATGATCAATAGCAATTAGGATAAAGCAGCAGCCAAAGCAAGAGCAGGGGAGAGACCCTACAGCGTCAATGCTGACAGTATAAAAGGCATATTGAGGGGAGACTAGCTTGAACTCATGTGAGGTAGCTTGAGGTCTCTGGAGCTGTCAATTGTGGCAACTAGCAATGAAATCTGGAATCAGCAGGCAAAGTTCCTCCCATAAATAGTTTTTCTGGAGCCAGTCATTGTGAAAGAAATCACTGGATAATATGAAGCTGTTTCTAAATGATGGGGAATTACCACCCATATCCACATAGAATTGATGATTAACCACCAACACAACTTCAGATATTTTTTCATAAAATTTCCAATTATAACTCCAGGATTAAGTAGAACAATCAGTCCTAACCAGAGTAATCAAAGCTAAATAATCTGTGAAAGCATCAATGCATCTTCAGTGTATAATTATGGGCATTGAGAAGTGACACAATTATCATCTTCAAGAATGGGGGGAGGAGCTACAAAATTGGCTGGCATGAAATTAACATTTTGCGGCGCCAACAACAAAGTTCCAGATGCTGGGCCCCATCTTCCTGAAATGATTCTTTTCAGAATCAGATTGTACAGGATATACCACAACAACCCAAGCACAGGATGCATTTTTAAAATTTAAAATTAGAACTTGGGATAATTGATTTTTATTGAGTAAATTTAGAAGGACTCAACTCTTAGAGTTGAAACAGGGAAAATTATTCAATATATATCAGAAAAATTGACTAAGCAATACCACCTTAGTCTTGACTTCCTATTCCTTCCACATTCTCAAGTAAGTATTTGGTCCAGGTTGCAAAGAACCCTTGTTTGACTAGTTTCTGACGACCATGCTGATTAAAAAGCTCATATTGGGTGACCCTCAAATTACGCCAATTTATCAACGTCAATTTGCAAGGAGGAACCAGTTTCAGCTGATAGACTGGAGCAGCTGTAACCCATTTCTGATTGACTGTTTGATTTAAATATGTTAACTTGGTCAATTTTGATAAAGGTTTCTGGCTTTTTGAGCCTTCTTGCTTGGGCAGATAATTCCCAGCATGATGGAACCTACCGTGACATCTGCATGTCTCCTATTTGGTTAAAGAAGGGTTTTGCTTCTTTAGTGACTGATGTACTTCTATTATCTACCATGATAACTATTTTGATATTTCTTTGGACCATGGATAGTTTCATAAGGTAAGAAATTTTTTTATCAATAAGGGATTTATCTGTCTCAGTGTCAAATAAACTGTGCCCTGGTATCACAAAAGCAGAAAGGATAAGTGAGGAGTTTATTTCTAGTATGGGTGGCAAACAGTAGAGAATTGCTGGAGTGTACTTTAATCATAGTGATTGAGTCCACATCTTGGTCTTGTAAAAGTCTTGCAAAGTGGGTGAGGGCAGCTTGCCTAAGTACTCCCCTGAACTTTCCCCTCCTTTGTGGTGTTATCTGTGCTCATTTTATTTGCTTGAGTGGTACAATTTCTGCTTTGTGGATTAGAATTGTTAGCTTGGTTGTTCTGCTTTCTAGATCAGGGGTCTTTCTTTGCTGTGTGACTTTCTTTTTGTTTGCTTGTTGCATGTAGGTTGTCAGAATTTTTTGCAGCTTGTTTTCCTTCAAAAAATATGTCTTGGAGATCCTTGCAGTGGCTCATGTCAAAATGACGTCTAATGTGTGTGAGGAGGCCATTGTAGAAGTATAGTTGTGGTCCAGCTTCATTGAAGTTGATGGAATTGGGAGCTCAATCATGTATGTCTTCATAGGCTGCAATGTACTCCACAATAGTTTCTGTCATTTTGAAGGTTCTGATTTCTGTCATGATCACCATGCCAAAGTCTTTTATAAAGATTTTCTCCAGGAAGGCAGTTTTGAACATGTTCCAGTCTTTGTTGTGATCAGGGTGTTAGTCAAACTATTCACTTACAAAAAGGGAGGCAGCTCCTATAACACAGAGGGATACTTCACTAGCCCAGAGTTTGCGGGGATAGCCCACTTGTGCAAACTTATTTTGTGTGATTTGAATCCAGAGGTTGGGATTTTTAAGGCATAGTCCTGAGAACGTTCCAATTTCTGCTGAGTGCAGGCGTTGAAATACAATGTTGGGTATTCTGGTTGTTTTAGGAATTTTAGGCAGGTTTAAGATCCCATGCGTACTGAGGAAGTTTCACTGTTAAGTTGGTACAAGAAAATTGTTGAAGACAACAAATACTAATGGGTTGACCTGTCCTTCTTTGTTTTGTCTTCAGCCAGTGGGGAGTGCCATCTTCTGGGCACCTTTCTTTTGAGGATTTTTTTCTTTAAGTTGCATATGTGTAGATAACCTACCTGTGCTACCACTGTAAGTGTGTACTTCTGGAAAGTATATAAAATGTGGTAAATGGTAAAATCAATAAGAGAATGATACTTTATTTGATATTAGTTTATAGTATTATATAGTATATGGGAAGTCACATACTGTCTATGTACTTCATTTTAGTTATGGGGCTTATCCAAGTAGTTGTTCCTATTAGGCCATGAGGTTTGTCCAAGTAGTGTTCCTCTTAGAAATCAAAAATGTTTGATCCCGTAATTGATGGTCTAATTATAACAGTGCCACCAACTTAATGATTAGTCATGGAATCATTTGGTGAGTCACTAAGGGATCTAGTTTCCCAAGGGGAGTAATTGTAGATGTTGCATCACAAGTTAGTAAAAATTATTGAAATTCCAAAACTAATGATTTAATACAAGAAAGGTTTGGTACTAGTTACCACTGATGCTTGCTCTAGGCTGTGCCAAGCTGGAGAAGCCTCCCTGTTATCTTCAACCCAGATCAGCCAAATCTGTATACTGCAGACTTTAAAACAGTAGGAAAAAACCCAACACAACTCAATAATCACGTGATACTATTATTCACAACAAAAATAGGTTCAGATTAAATGGTGGTGTATATCAAAATATCAAAGATAAACAAATACAATATATCTCTCATGCTCACAGGATAGACATACTATTAAGATATTTCAGGTTATTAAGTTAAAGTAAAGAAATTATCCTTTTCCAAGCCATAAAAGAAATTTCTTGGTGTCAAAATCAAGAAAAAGAAATTGAGGTCATAATCTTTGAATTCTCAGTGTGTGAAAGTTAAATCACTACTAAGATACCTGCATAAACAGTATACCTAGTGCTGAAGCCTGAGTTTTAAAGTTCTGGGGACTAGTCTTCATAGAACCAATGACAAAAGGAAAAACATATCAGTGCTTAATTATAGTTCAATTGACTTTGCCACTAGATGGTAAATCTAGTGGCTGAATAAAAATCACAGTGCAAAAACTATAATCAGGATTGTCAATCTATAAATAATCACCCAATTCAGAAATCTAGACTGCCTGGTAACTGGAGGAGCTCCTGAATTAGAAGGAGATGAACTGAATAAATTCTTAACCAATAATAATAGCAACTCCTCTATATCTTCTTCATATCACCCTCAAGACAATGAGAAAGTTGAAAGATTAAGTGGAAGTCTATTGGGATTAACAGAAAGCATCTTGGATGGGAAACTAGAGGAAAATTGGCCCTGATATATCAAGGATGTCTTGTTGGTATCCAGAGTCAGGGTAAACCCAGGAACTGGGTCTTAACCCTTTGAAACAACATAAAAATCAAACCAACCAACCATACAGGAGAATAACAACATGTCATATATTTGAATACCAAAAAAAGCCTACTTTGGAGAAAGACACCCCTAAACTAAAAGACATCAGTCTCAAAACCAAAATTTCAGCAGCAAAACTGATTAAAACTCAAAAAACAACAGATCAGGAGAAACCTATCAAACAGGGTGCCATATTATTTGTAATAGCACCCAACAGAAAGAGATTAAACTTCATCACAGAGGACTAGGAAGAATATGAAATTTTCTCCTTGAAAGAGAATACAGTAGTTTTCAAACCTGTTGATATAAATGTATATTATTCAGTTTAAAACACATGAGCTCAGTCACAAAATATATTTCAGCTTGATAGATCTAAATAGAAGATAATTTCACAGAAAATGAGCGCTATTAGGTGTAAATGTCCAGTCATACAACGTCCTATTCAAACTGGGGACAAATGTAAAATTATTCAACAACAAATGTACCAAACACTAGAACACACAAGTTTCAGCCACAGAACACATCTACTATTAATATATATAAAAGTGAGTCTGTCTGTCTGTCTGTCTGTCTGTAATGTCACCTCAAGTGGGCTCAAGCCGTAAGGGATTTGAATGAATTGATTTTTAGTTAAATTTGATTTTAAAAGTTGATTGTTAAGCCAAAAGCTCAATTTGGCTCATCCTTACATTCAATCCCTTACATGCATCTCTGTAGTACACAGAATGAATTCAGTGGAGTGTGGTCTAAATCATGTTGAACTGAAATATAAGCCACTTGAACTTTAATAAATTTGTATTTGATTACTTGCATTTTAAATTAGTGGCTAATCCTATTCAACCACATCAAAGATGCTTATCTTTCTAGATTACCCAACTCTAGAATGGGTGGATTAAAACTGGAAGAGAAGCAGCAATTGTTTTAGATTGTTTTACATGATTGGATGGTTATGCTCTGTGCTGACAATAAAATTGATGACAAAAAGAAAGCTTGGTCAATTTAAAGTGATATAGTTGTTGTGGTGAACAACAAATATGTAAATTTGGTAATAATTAATCAACCAAGAGATAAAGCTTTATTTGCATGGTTCATCTATTTAAAGGGTAGATTGGGGATTTACGGATTTTGAAAAACAGTTGTTTGAATGCGTTCACCGCAACACTTCCTCTTTCATTATAAGCTTGGTATGCCTTCAAGAGGCTGCCGCTGACAGTGAGGGGGTATTGTAATCCTGCAGTATTCTCAAGGAAGTAGCTGTGATGTTTTCTGATGACATAAATGGTGTATGGGTCCTTCCATTTAACTTTAAACTTCTTATAGCGGGTGGTGTTCAAAGCGCTATTGAATTTTAAGACTTGCTGGCCAATCTTGAACTTGGGTACGCGGTGATTGATCTCCTGCTGAGCTTCTGTGATCTTAGTGGCAGTGGAAGATAGGTTCTTCTTGGCTTAGTGGCGGGTTTGCTCACAGTCTTTTGAGTCCCAGTGCTGGTTCACCTTCTTGAGGACGTGGGTTTGGTTGGGTTTAGTTCCAAACATAGCTTCAAACGGTGTCATCTTGATAGTGTTATGGACCTTGGTGCGATAGTTCCAGAGGACTGAGGGTAACATGGCTTCCCAAGTAGATGGCTGGAACTTGGTGGTCTTCTCAAGGCATTCAACCAATGTGCGGCTGAATCTCTAAGTGAGGCCATTACAACAAGGGTTGTACGCAGTGGAGAACTTGTGGACAGTGTTCACCTTGGTTGTCAAGCCAGCTACCATGCAATTTCTGAAGTGGGATCCTTGATCAGATAACAATGTAGCTGGAGGGTCAAACTGGGTCACAATGCTGTTGTAGATGAAGGAAGCTGCAGTCATAGAAGATTTATTACTGCAAGCCTGAGCAACAGGCCAATGGGAGAGTTACTCAGTAGCAACTAGGATGTAAGTTTTTCCAGATTTTGAAGGAGGTAGGGGCCCAACAAAGTCAATACCCCAAAGTTCAAATATCTTGTCAACTACATTAGGTTCAACAGGCTTGGTATGCACAATCTTCTTACTGAACCGTTGGCAATTCATGCAGCTGTGGGTGTGTTTATAGGTATGTGTATACATCCCTGGCCACCAGCAGGTCTTCTTGAGGCGCGCTAGAGTAGCATCTTGGCCAAAGTGTCCAGCGCCATTGTGTGCTTCCATCAGGATACTCTCTCTGTCCTCCTTGGGTGGGATCACCCGGAGCCCATTATCTGTCTTTTTAAACAATGTGTTGCCTATCACAGTATACTTGGTTGATTAGACAAAGAACTTGCGTAGATCAGCTTTGATGACAAGTGATGTGCGTAGCTGGGCCATGTCCTTGAACTGAGCCAGAGGGGTTCATAAGTCAAATTTTCAACCAACAAACAGAACTGGCAGGTCAAGCCATCAGCAACAGAGTTCAGCTTTCCAGGAATATGTACAATCTCAAAGTCATACTCCATAAGTTCCAAGAGCCAGTGCATGCAACAACTTCAAGGGAGAGATGCATCAATGATGAACTTGACAGCCCAGTTATCCGTATGGATGGCAAGGGGGTGGCCAAGCACATAATAGCGAAACTTTTCAAGAGCCTTGATTACAGCCAGGACTTCCTTGTTGTATATAGCATAGTTGTAATCAGCAGGTATAAACTTTTTAGACATAAACTCAATGGGTCTAAAAACATTGCTTATTTCCTGGCATAGTACCACGCCCACTGCATTGGTGCAGGTGTCTGAAAAGATGTGGAACTTGCGGTTGAAATCAGGATAAGCAAGGACTGCATCAGAAGTGATGGCAGCCTTAAGAGCCTTGAAAGCGTCATCTTCAGGGGGTCCCCACTTGAACGGCTTCTTCTTGTGTGTTAGATTGAAGAGAGGGGCAGCTAACTCACTGTAGTCTTCAATGAACTGATGGTAGTACCCTACCAACCCAAGGAAGGATGACACCTGGTTGGCGTTGGTGGATGTGGGCCAGTTTGTGATTGTGTTGCACTTGTCAGGATCAGGGTGTTTTCAAAAGGTATTGACCATGTGTCCCAGGAGTTTTAATTGCTGGACAGCCAGGATGGACTTCTTGGCATTCACACTCAGATTGGTGCTCTTGATACGGTCCAGGCATAGCTTCAGGTGTTGCAGGTGCTTGTCAAATGTCTTGGAGTAGATAGTTATATCATCTAAATAGACCTTAACAAAGTTGCCAATAAGACCTTCAAATACCCCATTCATAATGTGCTGGAAGGTACAATGGGCGCCCTTCAGTCCAAAAGGCATGTGGTTTTATTCATACTGTCCCCATTTTGTGACAAAGGCGGTCTTTGGCTGGTCGGCCTCTTCAACAAGGATCTGGTGGAACCCGCTGAAAAGATCAATATTGGAGAACCACTGTTAACCACCAAATGAGGCCAAGATATCTGAGATGCGGGGCAGGAAATAATGATCAGATATAGTCACTTTTTTCAGTGGGATGTAGTTGACATACATGCAGAGCTTAAAGCCCTTCTTGGGTACAACCACAATGGGGGAAGCCCATGGAGACTTGCTGGGGCAGATCATACCTTGCTTCAGCAGTTTAAGGATTTTGGTGCGCACAAACTCCTCCTTAGACTGGGGAAGGCGGTAGAATTGGGAAGCTACAGGCTTGGCGTTACCAGTATCAATCTCATGGCAGAATCCTGGTGCTTTGGGCAGGTTGTTGTAGTCTGAGACAATGTGTGAGCCATATGCAGAAATCACCTCGCAGAGCTGGTCTTGTTGGACATTATTCAACCAGGTGTTGTCCTTGATCTGGGAGGCTAAAGGTTCACAAAGTAAGGAAGGGCCAGTAGGACTGTCAAATGTTACCTTGAGATCAATTAATTCATTATTGTGCTCAAGTGTCCATCTGTTGTCCGCAAACCGGGTGGTTATGCTCAGGTTGCTCATAGTTTTGCGGCCAAGGAGCAGGGTATACTGGCTGTGGTCAATGATGGCAGCCTCAATGGTACTGAAGACACCTCCCAACCACAAGTACAACTTGATGGCCTTGCCAAGAGCAGTAGTGCAGCTTTCATTGGCTAGGATGAAGCTGACATCAGAAGAAGTTACTTCAGGCCAAGGCAGGGATTCCAAGAACATCTTGGAGATGATGTTGCTATACGCGCCACCGTCCAAGATTAAAGAAGTGTGTACACTGTTTACAGTACCTGTGGTTCTCGGAGCGCCTGTTTGTCAGGAAGAGGGCTTCATATTTCCCAGGGTGTAGCGCAGATATGACCTGGTGCATCTTCTGGAAAAACTTGGGGCTTTCTGTACACAGGTCTTTGAGGGAGATGGTCATCATCAGCTGGCGCAGGATCTTCACAGCTGAGAGGCCAGGTATCTCCTTTGGTCTGTCTGATTGGTTGGGGCTGTGATGCTTCCTGCCAGACTTGGGAGGGGGTTGCTTTGCATCTGAGGTTACCTGGGACTTACCATCCATTCTAGGCTGGTTGATTGCCACCCAGAAGGGGTCAAACCATTCTGGTGGCATGTGGAAAGTATCCATAGGCTCAGGAGAGTTGGATGAAAACTGATTTGGCCAGTTGTGATCCTTTTTATACTTGATAGGCTGATTTGGAATTGTATGAGTTAAATTTGCACCAGCAGCGCCAAATCTGATTGGCTTGTCTGTATTGCAATAATGGTGCAATAAATTGGGTACATTGGATGTCTTGGTATCACAGGGTTTGATTGGCTGGCCATGGGTAGGACAACCAGCTTGGTCAGAATGATTAAACTTTGCGCCAGCTGCACCAGATCTGATTGGGTCATTAGAATTACAATAATTGGACAATAAATTGGTTGCATTGGTTTTCTTGGCATCCTGGGATCTGATTTGGTGGCCTGGAGTAGGACAACTGGCTTGGTCAGGATGAGCAAATTCTGCACCAGCCGCGCCAGGTCTGATTGGCCCATCTGAATTGCAATTATTGGACAATTCATTGGGTGTGTCAGTTTCCATGGCGTCAAGGGGTTTGATTGGCTCATTCAAATTACATTTATTTATCAACACATTTGGTGAGTCAACATCCATTGCATTGTCAGGTGTGATTGGCCCAGCTAAATTGCAATCATTTATCAATATATTGGCTGAGTCAACTTCCATAGTGTCGTCAGGCGTGATTGGCTTGTCTAAATTGGAGAACTCACTTGAAGCCATATGCATAGAATTGCATGTAGCGCCAGAGGAGATGATTGGCTGGGCCAAATCACGTGGGTTGTACGACGCATGCTGGGTGCTGGCATCCCGGGAGCTTTGTGATCTGATTGGCTGATTTTAATTTCCAGGGTTGGGCAACGCTGCTGGTCTCCTGGCATCCTGGGAGGCGTGCAATTTGATTGGCTGGTTGCTGAAATCAACATTGTACAATGTAGAATTTGCATTAAATTTATCACCACAACCAGATCTGATTGGCTCACCCAAATCAGCAGGGTCTGCTGATAAGCCGCGCATCTCTTCCCCAATTGTATTAAGGAACCTGATTGATCCCAGCCCAGGGGAATTAACCCAGGACATCATTGCAGGGCCCAATGGGCCAGGGTGGCTGCAATGGTGGTCCCTGAAAGCTGTTGGTCCTTTGTCCTTGCTTTCCTGGCTGGTGGCCCTGTGTTCCCAGGCTGCTGCGCCTGCAGGGGACACCTCTAGGGAGGGCGTCACAGAAGGTAAGTTGGGAAACTTGCCTTTGCTGTGTGGAGACTTGGGGACGGACTCCACGGTTACAATATTGTAATGTGGATTGTCCTTGAAAGGAAGATATTTGTCAAGATCAGGTAAGCACGGGTAATGATCTTCATTTTTGAAATCATCCTCAATTTCCAAACTAACAAATCTATTAGGGTGGCAGGGGTTCCATTTGCTGTTGAGTACGTAAGCACGGGGTGGCGAGGGGGAGGATGGAGGTTTGCGGGGTGGATCTGGGTTGCTAGATGGTCCAAATATTCCCCAGCTTCACCATGGGCGAGGGGGGGGAAACGCAGATGGGGACAGCGCATCCTTGCGGTCTGTGTGCTTCACGGGTGGGGGTGTAAGTTTGCGACCTGGGGAGGGGCCTCAGGAGCAAACTTGGCGCTTACAGATCAGAGTAAATGGGAAACTGGGCCCATCAGGGTCAACAATGTACTCAAGGGTAGATTTTTTATTCAAAGGCTGAGGGGTGGCAGAGGAGGATAGGGCGCGTTTTGCTTCATAGTTTTGTTCAGCTATCATCAACCCTTGAGGTTTGCGGTCATGATTAATGGGGTTGAACTCACAAATGAAGTTATAGTGGGATGGCTCCTTACAGATGGAGCAGGGTGCGGTGCAGTCCTTGTAGATGTGCCCCACCTCAGAGCAGTTGTAACAACGGGGGTTATACAGGCAGTTACAATCTCTTTGAAAGGTGCAGGGGGAGGGGGGTTGGGTTGGCGTCCTTGCTCTTGCGCCATGAACATGGCGTCAAAACGGCGGTTCAAATCCTCAAGGTGGGCTTTGACCTCCTGGGCAATTTCCTCAGACTTATTCTGTTTGTGAACCGGTTCAAAGGGGTTCCATTCAGAATTTTCTTTGGCATGCTCATCTGTGGCTCTCTCTACCCAGATGTCATACTTGTCATGGACCAAGGCAATTGCCTCCTCCAACAAATTAGGCTTAGCAGCTTGAACCATGGCAGAGTAGGAGTGGGTAAGGGCGTTCACAAATGCGCAGATGGAGACAAGGCTGTGGAAATTCTCAACAGTGGTCTTGCGGTCAGAGGCACTGTTGGTTTTGAGGTGTTGCTTCAAAGCCTTGTTGGCGGTTTTTTGGAATGTATTCAAAAATTTGCGCAAGGATTTAAAGTGTACCATCTTCAACAGGCCCAACTAGTGAATGACATTGGGTTCATGTTCAGCAAAGCGGACCTCAGCTTGGGCCTTCCAATTGGCCCAGGTGGCAACCTGAACATCCTGATGCCAGACACAGGCTTCCCCCAGGAGAAAACGGCTGACCTCATGGAGGCGGTCCTTGTCGGAGAGCTTGAATTGCTCAGCATAATCCTCAAAGGTATACAGCCAAGCAGTATACCCATTCTCCTTGAAGTGATGAAGTTGCTGAGCAACCAAGAACTTAGACAAGGGGTTGCCAACAGAAGGGGCAGGGGAAGGGACAGCAAGGGCAGAGGCAGCAGGAGCCCAAGCGGGAGTTTCAAAAGCAGAAACAGGGGGCGCGGAAGCAGACATGCAACAACAACAAGCACACAGGCAACAACACAAAAACAGCAATACAAGTTCAGTGAATTGAATGACCTCCAAAATTTTGTTGTGGTGAACAACAAATATGTAAAATTGGTAATAATTTATCAACCAAGAGATAAAGCTTTATTTGCACGGTTCATCTATTTAAAGGGTAGATTGGGGATTTACAGATTTTAAATAACGGTTGTTCAAATGCGTTCACCGCAACACAGTTTAAACTATAAATATAAATATTAGTTTAAAGAAGGAAATGGTTGGCTTGGACATTTCAAAATTCTTAACATTCAAGTGAAATAATAGAATATTCCAATTGGATGCATCACCTGATCCAAGTGGCTGTATATTTGGTCAGAGTAGACCTTGCTTGACACAGCTTCATCCCAAAAGAACATCAGTGGAGTAAACTAACTATGATAAAATTATGTTTCCATATGATGATTTTCATGAAATTTAGAGGACGTAGATCAAATTTTCAGATGATTCCGATCGAAATGGTACCAAACATGATATCTCTAGCTGCTCTAGATACTGAGATATATAGTTAAGTGCTGGAATCGGGTTCGCGTCATAATCAAAGGCTCGGACTCGATTGGATATTATCTAAAGTTACTTTTAATACACACTAAAAAACTAAAATCAATGTATCTCAGTGAATACTAAGCGGATTTTGATGTCCAATAGCTTATTTAAAAGCTGCAGATCAGCTCTACATTTTTAAAGCCAAAAAAATCAATTACTAAATTTTAAAATAATTAGTTTAACCTTACTAAACTTAATAGTGATACTATAATTATTTATGTTTAGTTTTTATTTATACTTGGAGTATACAATTTTAATTTTAAATTTAAATAAATATAAGTGAAATTACCTCTTAATAAAGCAATTAAAAAATTTTAATTAAACATGCAATAAGTAATACAAGCCTAAAAAGACAATAAAATAAATTTAATTGATTTATTAAATTCAACTTTAATGCTGTCCTTGGACGGGGCAACCACCTAGTGTATATTATGTTTTTGGTGAATGCATGGCACTCAGTCACAAAAGTTGGAAATTTGATCCAACAACAAGCCTCAATAGCAACTGAAACAAACAACGTAAATATCAAATATCAAAACACATGAATAAATCTATAATACTTTTACCAACTTGTCCTAATTAAGAATGAAATATATAATACAAAAAGGAAATAAATATTCTGAGTGTCTGTTTTGGGATTTGAATCAATAAAAATATCAAATTTATCTAAACTCATGATCAACAGTGCACATTTACAACCAAAAATAATTAATATAGAAATCTAAAAATCTAATTTGAAATAAACAGTAGTGACTACAAGATTGCATGCTACTATATATGAAGAGATAAAAATTACAATAAATAAATTATATAGATAAACTTATTTTAATTTTTTTTATTTTTTATACCAAAATGGACACATCCCAGCAACAGAGTAACAATGGACCCATTATGTGCTGTGGTTGTGGTTGCCCTGCAGGTCAAAGAACAGAGTTTGTGCAACCCAAGTGCCTACTCAGGAAGAAGACAGGAGAGAAGGGTTCAATAGTGAAGCTGCACTGACACAGCTGTTTCAAGGGGAACAATGTGCAAGGGGGCAGAGCATCAACCCCCGGGTCCAGAAGCTGACCCAAAAATTCATCAAGGTCACCACCACCAAAACATTAAATGACGTCACCATCAAGAGGGTGTTCTTAGTGTATGACCCCGTATACTGCCATGATGGTGTTTCAGCAACCCTTCTGTAGAAGGTTAAGCCTGTGCTTGACACCACTTATGAGCCTTCCATCAGTGATTCCAAAGGGGCAGACAAGGACAAACCGCCCCAGTTATTCCAAACCACCAAAGGGCAGAAGGTGCTGAAAAAGGTTGCTGTATTCTACAGCCAAGTGCCCATGTCATGTGTTGTGCTCAATGCCAAAAAGTCAATCCCCACTTCCAAAAAGCCCAATAACCACATCATCCCTGACGCCACCTGCAAGACCTTCATGAAGCTCATAGAGGAGACCACCAACTACAAGAAGGCCACAGCTATTGTTGGTATTTTGGAAAAATCTGCCCAAAGGCTCCAAAAAATCTACCTGCAAACAGGGACTGTTCTCCTTTTGGAAAAATCCAAGCAGGTTCCAATCCTATTGATTAAGGAACACCTGTGGGAGATCTGACAGTGGATTGAGAAGAATTGTCATCTTGAACTGGAAAATATTCAGTCAATAGTAGAGTCTGTTTTTGGAATCCAAGCTTTGGTTTCCACTTGCTACAGAGCAGTGAAAAATTAAACTTTTCATGGAAGAAACTTGATGTATCTCTGTACAATTGGAATAGCCCAGACAACATTGTCTACCATCAGAAATACACCAAGACAGTTACTACTCTCAAGGAGAAAGGGAAAGTCAAGTTCTACTATATTGACAAGTCCTCCTTTGCATTGTCAATGCTCAATAAGTATGGATATGTCCCCAAAGGCAAAAAGAACATCATGTCCCGGTGTGCGGCTGTCTGGTATGTCGCCTACTCAATAATAGCCCTTCTTGATCTTCTTGGCATTGAGCTCTATCAAATGAGCAAGGAGACCCACAACAGTACAACCTTTCTGGAATTTCTCCAATTGGTTTGGGAGCACCTCCAAGTAACCAGGTTGGGCTTCACCAATATCATTTTGCTAGACAATGTTGGACTCCACAAGGTGGTGGATATTCTCAATGAGTTCCCAATGATTGAGCCTGGAAATGAAATTGCCTCCTAACAATTGGCCACATCTATGTTGTGTCTCTCTTCCTCATCTCCTATTTCCCATTCCTCAACCCAATTAAGGAGGTCTTTGGGTAGCTCAAGCAAGCTGTCAAGCAAGGGACCCCAACTGGGACCAAGGACCTCTTTGATTTGCTGCAGGCCGGGATCCACACCCTCCCAGATGAGACTGTGGCCAAATTCTATGGCCACACTAATTTGTTCATTCCCACATGCCTTGCCAAACAGCCAATCAATTAAAGGTGTTGCTGTTCTCAATGTCTTTTTGGATTTAATTTTTTAATATTTGTTTTATTTAGTTTAATTTATTTGACTTTATTTCTGTGATTCTGCATATTGTGTCAGGTAAAAAATAATTAACAAAGCAAGGCCAATTGAATGAATGAATGGACATATAAAACACAAGAATATTTACATTTTTATTATTATGATCTTATTTAGGTTAGTGTTTTCACATTTTTTATATGAATTGAGTTATATACCGTCATGTTTATAAAAATTAACAAAGAAATAAGGGTGAATGAATACACAGAATGTTTTTTACTGTGTATTTATTTGGTGAATATAGATGGTTTGAGTATATAATTTTTAAAAAATATATATAGAAATTTAAAATAGTATTTGGGTGTAGACTTTTATTGGGGATGGGAGTGGCAGAATTCAAGGACATTGCTTTTAAATAGACTAGTAATTTCTATTGACAGTGTGTATGTTGACATTAGACCTGTACTAAATAAATTAAGGCAAAAAGAATATGGGAGCATTGTGGCACAATTGGCTAGGAGGATCTTTTTTGGTGGAGCAGCCATTCCATAGGTGGTGGCAAGAATAACTTAATCCTGAATAAGGTGCTCTATTGAGCTGTATTGTCATGTTCTGAGGCACAGCACAGATACACAACGGGGAATCCTAACCTTAGGATTGGATTTGTACTAAGTCTTGGTTAGATGACAGGGAAGGTAAATGTGTTTACCTTGCGGCCCTGGATGAATAATCTCTACTAGGAGTGGCTAGAGAGAGGCGCGGAAGTACAGAAGACACAAAGACAAAAATGTGAATAGAACTTAATTTTATTGGTAAAATAGGAAATGGATTATATGGTGGTTAGGAATACCACAAAACACTACCAGGACGGTAGGATCACTTGCCACAAGCATGAGTGGAGCAAGTGAGTTGTGCAGAGTCAGGAAACCAAACAATCATATTTCCTGATGCAGAAACCAGTTCATTTCAAGAGTTGAAAGCAAAAGCAAGAGATTTGTCTTCAAAATGGCCCACCAAAGGCGAAATCAAAACATGGTGAATGCCGTTATTCACAACATATATCAAGTGGTTATTTTTTCCTGTCTAATAAATGGCACACTACGTCTAGTTTTATTATCACATCAGAGTTGTTGCGGGATTCTGTTTTAAGAAACATCAGTACAACAAGACCTAGGTAAACAATCAAGTGAAGTCTCTGCCCCATTTGCAGGGCAGAGAACTCACAAAATTTATTATAAAGGATACTGATTTTATTATTAACAAATGTAGTGGTGAAGGTTTTTCTATTTTTTTTGGTATACCAGTTTTTTGGAGCACCAGGAGACCCCAAAATCTCCAAGGATGCCTACAACAGCAGGCATGAGAGCAGCAGAACTATAGTTAAGTTTTTTATTTCTCATTGAAATTTTTTAGGATGTGTGATAGTGTGTGCTTGGTGGGGTAACAGAAGCAGACTTCTTCTTGTCCTCTTTCCATCTCAGGTAGGTTTTGGTGGTACAATACGCCATCTAGAAAGACAACATCTAGAAAAAATTTCTAGATGGTGTTCGGATTTACATCATCAAAATTAAAAAAATTTAAAATTTTTATTAATTAGTTATTTTTTACATATTAGTTTCTAATATAGCATCTAGAAAAACGCATCTATAAAATGCTATCACAAATAAAAATAAAAAGAGTATTATCCAAATAAGATTTTTTGAGTATAAAAACACTTAATAAATACCCTAAAATACGGCATCTAGAAAGACAGCATCTGGAATCAAATAATAAATTATACTTTTATGTGATAAATCCAAGCCTGTCTCTTATCAAAGGGGATAAAGTTTGAAATTAATTTATGACTACATATAATAAATCAACTCAAATTAACGCCACATAGATAGTACTATCTCCCTGTAACACAGCAATTCAAAAACCACTTTTAGTATGCTGGTTTTATTCCTTATCATAAAAGTATTTGTAATATTTGGGTTTCAACTTTAAAATGTTTCATTAATGATTTTATATATGCAAGAGTAGTGACTCCATTAACTGAACTTCTATAATCAGGTTAAGGACAATGTAACTAAGACTATTTTAACACTTGAAGGTTGGCACAACCAATTTTCCCACATGGTTAAGGTAAAAAAAACCCATGTTTAATCTGATTATCAACAAGCTGAAGATCCAGAATAGCCATGGGCACCAGCTTTTTCCCCAGGCCATCAAAAGAAAAGCTGTTGTATCCAAGCATGCAGACTTACAGGTCAAGTTTGCAAGTGTTACTAAGGAGGTTTTGACCTATTACACCAGAGAAGTTCCCTTACCCATCTCAAAGGCATTTTCAAGGCTCTTGGGGCTAAAGCCTAATCCACTTTATTCATCAATAAATTATTTTCCTTTAAAATATTTGATTTTTACTTTATTTTTAGTATATGTATTTAATATAGGGTCAAAAATTAATACATAAATATCACAGTTTTGGGGCGTGCTGACATTTGAGCTTTGTGAACTATAGTTGCTATTAGATGATCCCACATTATTATTGCAGATTTGGAATCTTTGAATCATTTTGAGTCTAGCCATATGTTTTTTATTGTTTTTAAAATGTTTTTGGGCTTTTATTAATTTTTAAGTTATTTGGCGCAGTTTAGCCAGCCATTTGACATAGGGTTTCTAGATCATGTTTTCTAGATAACATTTTCTAGATGGCGTCTTTCTAGATAGTGTATCCCACTGTTTTGGTATGGAATATTTTGAATGAAATCTCAGACAAGCATGACAAAGAGCTTGCAGAAGCTAATATCCAGAACATACTGGTCAAGTTGCAGGTTGGGGGCTGCGACCAAAGCCGAGACCCGCCATTTGGTGTTGTCTTGTTTTGGCTGGAGTGATATAAGTTGTTCTTGTTCATAGGATAATTTTTTAAATTTATTATTCATTTCAGAGGCAGCAGCTGGCGTCAGAACCAGCTGACGCCCTATGTGGGGGACATAGTTGCTGTAGAATGTTTGCAATATGTATGGTCTTAGATACTGGCAGACTTCTCCTTCTGTTTCTTCTAAATAAAAAAGTTAGTAAGATCTTTTTAAATATTTGATGTTTTATTTTTTACCTTTTTCTATATCTTTACCTGTTGCCCCCTTTACAGGGGCTGCTTCACAGGACTTTTCACTAGCTTGTTCCTGGTTATCTTCTGTTGGTTTTGTTTCTTTTTATTTTTTAGCTGCTCAAACATCTTAGGGTCCTTTGACCACGCCTCTGCAGTTGCAAACCCCTGCGGCTTGAACTGTAGATTGGCAAGAACATCTTTTTGTATGTTTAAGAGCCTGGTTGCAAGTTTGTTGGTAGTATTGAGGATCTTCTTCTTCATGGCCTTCAAGGTAAGTTTTTCTAGTTTGTTGCCTTCTAACACCACCTCCTTTAGCATGTTCTTCACCTTTTGATTGACCTCCTTGATTTTAGCCACCGCTGCGTCCTATTCCTTTATCATTGCCTCCAATTATGCCATGTTTTCCTTGGACAGATCCTGGCCCTTTTTTATACCCATAAAATATCCCAATAAACTATATATTCTATTGTAGCTAATAGAGTTTAAATATATCTTGATTTTATTTATGATTTTTATTAGTCTCAAGTGCAACTATTCATTTGATATTGATAATATGTATATTTATTGTATATAGCAAACCATTCCTAGTATCATGAACAACTTATTTTGTCATATACATGTTTTGTTCAAGTAAAACATGATTTATTCTTGAATCAATGTGCCAAGCTTGACCCAACATACATATTTATTAAAGATAGCCACTTTTACAGGCTATACGTAGATCATTTATTTTAGAAATATATGAGTTGTAATGGGTTATTTCAATTAAGTATTTTGATTTCTATTATAACCTTAATATATTTAAAGCGCTGTAATAAAGCAAAAAGACACCTCATGTACGCCCATTCCAATTGGCTGGTCTGTAACACTTGTAGTTTTTAGAATTTGCTTTATTGCAGTGCTTCAAATATATTAAAGCTATAATAGAAAACAATATAATTATTAATTATTAAAGCAGATAAATTTAACTTGTGGCATGATAAAAAATTAATTCCCATTTTATTTAAATGTAAATTATTTATTATAACTATAAAAACTTTTAAACAAAAACCAACATAAATTGGAAAATAAAAATTATTAGGGCAAGTTTTATTGGGGGATGGGATTTTGCAGTCTACGTTAGGTGGCAGAATGGGTTGAGGGGGAGGACTTAATTGGCTGATGGGGTTGGTGCTGTTCAGCTGGGAGGATTGGATGGGGACTAGGGCAGCTGGAGGAACCAGTGGAAATTGAGTGCCTTTGTTTGCTTGGAGGAATATATTGTACATGGCATCATATTCCAACTCAGGGAGAATGGTGATTGGCTTGTACACTGGGGATTCACAAAGTGGCACTTGTGGATCCTTTGGTGATTGGCTGCTGCCTAGAGCATTGAAGGACATCTTTGTGAACATGTCAGCAACCTTCTGATAGGGAAACAGAACAAAGGGGTTGTTGGCTGCACTAAGCACCTGGCTGAAGGTTGTGGGGTTGCACCCACAGATGGTGTCCCCAATGGTGAAGAACAACACATCACCCAGGTGAAGATCAGCATGACTGGCAGAGAAAATTGAAACTTTGTGGCTGTCTGCTTCAATCTTCTCAGAGGCCACTTCAGCACACACCATTTAGTGTCTAAGAAAAATTTTGAAGCTAGAATTGGCCAAGCTTCAGGTAGCAAGAAGATTTGAGAGGAATTTTCTGTACCAGTACCCATTGTTGTAGCTGGGTGTGGTTCTGTAGAAAACAGTCCCTTTTGGGGAAACTAAAAGGAATTCACCAATCACCATCCCCTGTGCTTCCTTCTTTTTTCCCTTGGGAGTGTTCTTTTCACTCTAAGTGCCATAATAGTGGAATTTCAATGACAATTTATAAAAGATATAAATATAACATTGTCCAAATAGAGGACAGGCAGCAGGTGAGGGTGGCACCAATCACAGGGTTGTATGGCAAATCAGATCCATCATATGACTTATCAGCTGGTCAATTGGTCATAATTAGAACACCAACTACAAGCCCATGCATCCAGAGCTGCACTGTGCAGCTGGCAATGAATATGTCCTAGAGCCCAACTAGGCAACAGATCTGAGTCAATTGGAGGTAAGGATACTTCTGGAGTAGAGCAAGCATCAGAGGATACACCTCCTTGATCTGGGAGTCAGCCTGCTTTTTTGGCTTCTTGACCAGCTTGGTAGCACCTCTCTTCAAAAGGGACCAGAACTCCTGCTTGATCACTGCCTTGGTGAATTGAAGCTGAGTGGCTATTTCAGCAAATCCAACACCATTCTGGTTGAGGCTCAAAATCTCTTTTATGATTTCATTGGTTATGATTTAACGTTTTTGGAGGGCTTGAGGAATAAGGGTACCCAGATTAGGAAGGTCAAGATTTGAATGGCCTGAATTCTCAAGCACTGGTTGGATTGGGTTAGAGGGGGCTACATTTTTCCAGTCTCTGGAATGTGGCACAGGCGCGGGTTAGCCTGGTCTTGGGGAGCACCATATTGGCTATCTGAAAAGCCACCCATGGATGGGTCTGGTGACACATACAACTCAGCCTCCTCACGGCTTGCATTGAATTGGGTGTACATGGAAAACACAGTGGGTGCGCTCTCTTGATCAGAAGCCTGAGCTTAGATTAGCTCCCGGTACTGCTCCTCAACAATATCAAAGTTATCTTCACTTGTGAAACTCATTGTAAACCAAAAGCAATAAAAATTATATTAAAAACATAAAAGCAAAGTATTTCTAGAAACCTAATTTTATTTAAATGAGTGCTCCTATTTGTGACTTTCTATCAGACATAAATGTGCAAATTTGGATTTGCATAAATTGAAAATAATTCTGTACTGTAAATTCAGAACCTGAACGTAAAAATGTGGGATTGTCAAATCCTTGGTCCAAATTTTGAATCACTTTTGCGGGATAGCCTTTTTTTAATTAAATTGATTTTTTGAGTATTTATTTGAATTTTTAAAAATGCAGGAACTCATAGACACTTTGCAAAGTTCAAGCCAAACTGCATATTTCCAATGGAAAAAATGAATTAACTGGAATCAGATTTGAAGCGTTCAAATCCATCAACCATTTCCATTAAGTTTACTATGTTTTTTGGAATTGCAGGATTGTCAAATCCAAAAGCCAAATTTCAAATTGCTTTTGAATGCCACTAGTAAACTCAAATAATAATTGCAGGAACTGGAATTCAAATTGAATGTACAGTAAGTAACTAGGACAAATCAACCCAAATCAAGAAGCTCAACTCTGGATAAAATCAAATGAAAAATCCAATCTAAACACCCATGTTTAGACATGAAATAAGGTGAAATGAAATATTATCTAAACTGGAAATGATGTAATATTCTGCACTTTAAATCACTAATATAGAAACCATAAAACCATATAATGATTTATGAGCTACTCTCCTGATGACGCAGAAATTTTTTAAAAGTTTTTTGGCCCCTGGCTACGCTGGGGGCCAAAAAACTTTTTTTCAAGGAAGAAGGAGAGGGGGGAAAGATAAACCATTAGTTTACTAACTATGTATTCATGTATTGCTACTAAGGATACTTGATTACAGTAGATTTCAGAAGACGCTAATAATAAAGTAGAATTTTATATTGCAATCTATCTTATCACATTGTCTTTCCTTTGGTATATTGACAATGTGATAAGATAGATTGTAATATAAAATTCTACTTTATTATTAGCGTCTTCTGAAATCTACTGTAAACAAGCATCTAAATTTTAGCCGTCCTAAAATGAAATAGGGTGATTTTTGAGAATGCCTATGATTCCTAAAAGAATTAGCACAAATCCACTCTATATCCTTTAGCATCCTTTTTGAGACACCAATAAATTATATTTATTTCAAATTCCTTGCAATTATGATTTGAAACTTGGTTCTTGGATTTGACAATCCTGCAATTTCAGATTTGTTAATTTTTACATGATGCCCATGATTCAATTGAAATACAGGAAATCTCAAATTGTAATAAAGAATCCCACATTTCCGATTCATGTATCCTGCATTTTTTTGCTGAGTTTTGTCTTTTGTTAGTTGAGTTATCTGCTCAAGAGATTCAAAATTTGCCAATTTAAATAAACCAAAAAAATCAAAAAAAATGGTTGATTTTATTAAATGTTTTATTTTTCACTCAGCTGAGTTGCCCACAAAAGTGATTCAAAATTTGGACCAAGGATTTGACAATCCCACATTTTTACGTTCAGGTTCTGAATTTACAGTAGTTCCCTGAATAGATTTTGGTGGAATCACTCCTAAAATCCACTATTTCCAATTCAAGTCCTAAAAATAATCAATATTTTCAAAAATTGAGTTGTTTTGTGTTTGAGTTCATCACTTTTGTGACTGAACCTCATGTGTTCTCTGTTTACATCATATTTTCCACACACTCATCATCAAATTTGATGTAGAATGCTTCAGGAAGTGACTGGATTGCATGCAAATTTGAATTTGAGTTCCATGTGTTTGGTATCTCATTTTTGGAATTCAATATTTGACTTTATTTTTGTTTTGTGATTGACTATTTTTGTTTTTTGGCCCTAGATAAATGGAAGCTTTATTGAGTAAATTAATCTTCAACTGGTTCCAGTTGAAATACGTTTTGTGACTGAGTTCATGCGTTCTAAACTGAATAATATACATTTATCTCATCAGGTTTAAAAACTACTGTACTTACCTTCTGAAATACAGAATCAGGGACCTTAAAATCATTAAGAAATACCTCTGATCTATAATCAGAATAAAGCAAGACCAACAAATCAACAAAATGATAACCACTGTGTAACAACAGGAAGATCACCATGCTCTAGCAACCAAAAGCTTTTATCTGAAAATGCCCCAATATGGGAATAACCTTTGATCATTATGTGTATCAAAATGGGAATTCAAATCTGGAATATAATAAAATTTTGATAATCTTGTTTAAATTTGCTCAATTTCATTGGGAAATATTACAGATACTTTGCATCAATCTCCTGACTCCATCTTGAATATCCAGTGATCACATCCTGATAACACTCCCATTTCATATTGATCTCAACTAGTTGAATCCAACATTATCATTATTAAAAATATTCTTCTTCTCTCTATATTTTCTTCTTAAAAGCACTCTTGTAACAGTATTAATTACTTAAAATATATCCTTTCAGTGTTGAGCTTGATTGAACTGTAAATGATTGAATCATGTAGTAAAACTATAATATGCTTTCTATCATACTCCTAAAAAATCTTATTAATAAACATGATAAAGGTACTGGGAGCATTAATAAATTCAAATTTTAGAGCTACTTGCTCAAATGAACCATATTTGGTTATTAATGCTTTTTTGGGATGTCTTTGAGTTCAGCTCAAATTTGGTTATATCCTGCAGTCAGGTCAATATTATTGAATAATTTTGACTCCCTAAGGCATCAAATATGTCTTTATCAGATAAAGTGGATACCTGCTCTTAATTGTAACTTTTTTAGGGCTGAGTAATTGATGACAAGTTACAGGCCATTGTCTTTCTTGATCATGAAGAAGATGTTTGCACCAAATGTGAGAAACAAGAGAATAGAGGGTCATCTAGACAAGGGGAAGTCTTTGTTGCCTGGATCTAGGTTCTGGAGCAGGGAGCTGCTGGAAGTCAGTACACCACAAGCTCTACCAGAAATATTGTACATTATGTAGAGAAGGCAGGAAGGGTCTTATAAAACATAGTTAACTGAGGCAGCTAACTGCTGCCACACGTTGGGGGAGGCAGAAAACAGCAGGATCTGAGCCAGGAGCACAGTGAAAATCACATATTTGGCTAAGGATAGGATCATTTTTGACTTTGTATTGCAATTTTACAAGCTATCAGGTGGTTGCAGCAGACTTTTAAATTAACAGAAATGACTCTAGGGGGCGCCACAAGGTAAAACCAAAGGCCTGTAGGCTGAACCAGAAGCTTGGAGGCAAGAAGACCACACATGAGTCATTTAAGGCAAAAAACTGATTTTAAAACCAGTTTTTGCTTTGAACTTGAGCAAAACCATCTTAAAGTAAGTTATTTTATTAATAAAAATTAAGCTCAAACCAGATTTAAAAGGGTAAAGGAAATGTCAAAATTTTAACTTGAACTGAGATGTGCATAAAAGCTCAAGTAATTAATGTTAATGTTAACTCTAGGTGATTTTCTGAAGATGCCTGAGAGTGAAGGGAATCACTAGAAGGTAAAGAAAAGACTGAGATTTTATTTCTAACTATTTTAGATTAACTGTAGGCTTTTAAGCTTGAACACAAGAAATTTCAGGAAAACTTAAAAAACTATTAAAGAATAGACAAGCAGGGACCCTTAGGGGACCTGCTTAGATTTTAAGGGAAGCATTTGCTGACTATGGAGTCACTTGGGGCAGGGGAGCCTCCTGGTTGGTTAGGAGAGAAATTTTATATCCCAGGATCAGGGGGGTAGGAGGGGTTTGGATTAATTTCCACACCTGGATCTAATTGGCTAGGAATTATGAGTTGGGCAGGGGACTCAACTCCAAGAATTCAGGGCAAGTTGGACCTTTCAATGTGAAAAATCCTGATTAAATGATACAGATTTGTTTAAAATGGGGGGAAAACCAAGCCAACAAATAATCCAAAGTAATCATGGCTTCTTCAATAGTTGGGCACAAAAGTTGATGTAATGTGAGAGCTTTTTGGGAGGGATATACCAAGACAAGTATCTCATCAATTTTGTGTACCTAATCTCCCAGTGAATTTAAGGTAGGACACATCATCTCAAAAATGCCATCTTGAAAACACTATCTCAAAATATGCTATCTCAATTTTCTGCTATTTTGATTTTATAGTAAAAGCACCATTTTTTCTTTTGGCATTAACTAAGAAAAACATGTTTTCAAAATTTGGATTTTTTAACTCCAAAAAACCCAAAAAAAACCCTAATAAAATAAATTTTAAAAACATTTTTAGGCTTAAAAGGCCTCAGGATTCCAAATCTGCAATAAAAATTGGGGTCAACTTGTAGAAAAATTGTACCAAATACTAAATAAAAGCCAAAGAATGATAAAATAAAGAAAATAAGAGAGAAGATAAAAAAGTTTTTTGCAAATAGGTTCAAACATTGGTTGAAAGAGTAACAGAGATGGTCTGAAGATGCTCAAGCTTTCTATCCTTAAGATAGTATGCAAGGACCACCTTGCTGATTTCAGTATATTTCTTAAACACCTTAGTCTGCTTGGGAGGTTGCCTTTGGTCTTCATTCCAGTCTTGAAGCCAGGCAGAGATGGCTTGCTGGGTTTTTAAATGCACCATTATTTTGTTGAATTTGGGCTTCTGAACCTGGACTCTTGTTGAAAATTGGCTGTACCACCCTTCAAGGGAACAGGTGGTCAAGATCAAACCATATTTACCTGCTTATAGCAGTTCCAGGTGATTGAGTCACCGCCTTTTCTGATGTGATGTGCTCCTTGAAATACTCCAACCCATTGAGTTTAAAAATACTTAATGAACAGAGCAAAAGTTGCCTGGTTGGCAAAGATATAGGGATGGTGGAGAAGGGCTTCATAAAAGGCATTGATCTACTCCTTTCTCACAATGTCAAGGGCAGAAAAGCAGTTGAACAGGTACTTAGCTTCTTTAGTGCCTTCAGAGTTGACCAGCTCATAAAGATCAGAGCACTTTTGGAGGCGGCGGCAGAGTGCCTGCCAGAAGTGGAAGTAGCATCACTGGGGGAGCTCTTGAAGACTCTAATAAAAGCATTTGCCTGAGCCTGTTTGAAATCCACTACCAGATATTCATGGTAGGGAGAACTTTCTGGCTGATTTTTGGTTGAGGTGGCTTCCTCTTCCTGGGACTGGGCCTTCTTCTTGCGCCCTCTAGTCTCCTTTGGCTCCTCTACAATGGTTGGGAGGATCTCATCCAACTTGCCCTTTAAAATTGTAAGAGCACAGACATAAGTTTCCTTCTTGCTGGGAAGGAAGTAAAAGACCAGGGGAAAAACAGATTTCCAACCTGTTATGGATGTTCCAAAGCTGGTTAAATAACTTTGGGCAGGTGGATAAAGTTACATCTGCAAGCCAGGTCTTGCATTTTAACAGGTTGTGTAGATCCTGTGTGGTGTCAAAGCAAATGATGAGCTCAGGCGCATGTTGGCCGTTGTTGTGGAGCAGGAATCTCTCCTCATGACAAGATAGTTTTTGTTCCTCTGTAAGGATCAATTGCTCAATTGATGAAGCACTGACGTCTTCAGTGCTCAAAGTATATCTCTTATCAGTGAGATATATGTAATTTTGAGGCACCACCAACAGTGGCAAGTTGGGTATCATTTAAATTAAGGCAGGAATCATTGACAACCTCATTGGCGGTTTGGTTTTTGGTGGTTGGTATGATCTAGTAAAGAAACTAGCGGATTAGTTGGTATAAGGAATCAAACAGCTCAGTGAAGTCATGCCCAGTAGTCAGGGCCTTGAATCTTGTAAATCTATAAGTGGTGAGCCTTGCTAGGCACCCAACGTCATCACATTTATAGTGATGTTGGGGTTTTTTTATTGTTACAGCTGAAGCTGTAACCCTTGTAAACAAAGCCAGCCCCTCCTTTCTTAGTCATTATGGGGTAGCTGGCTGGGTATGTGATGGGTACAGCAAAGGTGCCATTTTAATTGCAGATATTATGGACAGTGTTAAGATCCCAGAGCTCAATTTGCTCATCTGTAGGAGAACCAGGCTCTTGCTCCTCTTCCTCTTCAGGCTCTAAGGTGTAATCAGAGTGAAATTTGAAGTTGAATAACTTCTCTTGTGGGTCATAAGGGGAGTAAACAAATGGAGAGTGGGGAGGGGTAGGACTGTTTCCCTCTGGTTCAGGTGATGGAGTTGGGGTCTTGGGGGGAGCTTTGGCCTTAGAAGGCTGCTTCTTTGGGGTAGTGTTGGTCTTCTTGGCCTTGGGAGAAGGGATCTTGGACTTTGAGGCTTTGGAGGCCTTGGGCACAGCTTTAGTGGTAGGCTTGGGAGGCATCTAAAAGTAAATTAGTATCAAAATATGAGCAATTTGGTGGTTGTTTTTAAAGAGAAAAATGAGAATGTTTTCAATATAAAAGTAGTACTTTTTTACATAGAATTGTAGAAAGATCAAAAAATATATATTATTAAATTTTCAATGTTTTTTATCTTGTAAAAAATATTTTTTATTAGTAATGCAAGTATGCAAAACTTTGAGTTTTGACTGGAGCCTTGCAGTCAAAATGGCATTTTTAAAGTGACGTAATTGAGATGCTGTAGCTCAAAAACATAGTGTTTTTGACCTTTTTATATTAAATTAACAAATTTACGGTAGAGCTACCTCAACCAGACCAAAGAGTAAAACTTAAATATTTAAAAAAACTAGCTTATACAACTGGGATTAAAAAGTACCCAGTTATTTAGAGGAGGTCAATATATATATATGCAAATTTTTATATGTTTTCTTACATTTTTTGCTCAATTGATTTTAGACGTGAATATGTACTTTTAAAAAGTGGAAAGTAAGAATTGCGGTGAGGGAATTTATATAGCGTAGCCTGGCATCATATACAATTTACCCTTATTTCCCCCTATCTGTTGTGCACATCAAATCAATTGGGTGTTATGAAACTTGGTGGAATTTGAAGTGTCGTAAATTGAAATGGCGTAATCACCCCCTTCCATATTAAAATCACTATTAAAACATTTTATTAAGAGAACCCTTATCAACGCATCCATGTATAAATAAGCTATAAATTACATATAACAAAACTTGTTTTTACCCAGCAATGACAATCACTAGAAGGACTATCATAGTGGCGTCTTTTTAGGCCGTTCCTTTTATAAGTGTCTTAGATTAATAATATAGGAACATCTTCTGGTACTATACAACAGGCTTTATTTTAGTTCAAGTATAAGCTTATTTTAGTTAAAGATAAATAGTGTGATTCAAGATGACATAAAGTCAAGATGGCATAAACACACCCCACACTGTGAGTTCATATGTAATTAAATTAGCAAAATAAGATTTAATTAATATGACTCAAAGCAATAAAATTGAGATGGCATAAATTTGAGATGCCACATTATAAACTTATATGTAAATTTTAACTATTTTATTGTTTATTTTATTTTTTTGTGATTCAAAATTACTAATGAAAAAATGCTAACTCAAATTAAATATAAGATGGTGCAAATCAAAGTGCCATTTTTGAGATGGCGTGTCCTACCAAATGTAAGGGTTTGGCAGGGTTTCAATAGGATTTCTTGGCTCTTTGGGATGAAGATGGCACTATCTAATGCCAATGTGGGAGTAACTTTATAACTTGGACCATGATAGTTTAATCCATATATTATTCCATTGAACAATTCTTGTGGTGAGGGAGAGGGTGGCTTGTCTAAGCACACCCCTGCCTTTTCCCTCTTTATTTAGAGCTTCAGAGCTCATCTGATTATCTTGAATACTATGATTTTCTTCTCTAGGATTGAAATTAGTGGTGTGGATGACTTTTTTAGGGTGAGTGTCTTTTCTGAGTGTGGCAATCTCCTTAAGTCTAACTTTTATTTTAATTTATCAGCTTTCTGGGTGACGTGTTTTTATTCCAATAAATTTTCTTTAACTTTGGTTCATTTGCTTAGATTAAACTATTACATGATATACAATGGGAGTCCATTGTAGAATTCCAATTGAGTTAAAATATCTTCAAAGTCCAAGTAACTAGATTCTTGATATTTCATGTCCTTGTATACTGTTTCATATTCATCAATATTTCTTGACATCTTGAGTTTTCTGAGCTCTTGAGTTATCATGAAATCACTGTCCTTAAGTGCAAACTTCTCAAAAAAGGCTGATTTAAACACCTCCAATTTTTCACTTTGGGTGAGATTGTTCTGAAATCATTCACTCAAAAATTGAAAGGCTATCTCTGTGACTCAGAGGAGAATTTTGGTTGCCCAAGTCTTTGAGTATATTTGAATTGTGTGAATTTGTTTTTAGTGCTTTGAATCTAGAGAGTGGCACACTCTTAACAGAGCCCTTCAAACTTCACAATTTCAGCTGAGCTGAGGCACCAAAATACAATTTTTGGTAACTCAGGGACTACTGGTGTTATGGGAAGATTCAGAATTCTATAAGTGCTGAGGATGTCATGGATAAATTCATATTTGCTGGAAGTGCCTGTATGCAAAAATTAAGAATCAGAAGCAACAAGCTCTGAAAAAAGCCCCTCCAGAAGCAGCCAGATTTAAATCAAGACATTAGAAATAGTGGGTTGTGGTGAAACATGAAAAAACTCTGTTATAATCTTAAAATAGGGCCAAAAAGGCCCAAAAACAGAAAAAAGATAATTTGGTGTTTTTGGTGCCAAATTTGATTTATGATGTCACTAAAATTTCCTAATTCTGGAGGTGTGGTGGCAAAAAATTACCCCTTGTCACATTAGCACTATTTTAAAACACAATAATGGCTGAAATAATGATAGAACTTCTTCATTAGTTTGTTAAACCATTAAATTTACAACAATTTTTTTTGGTTTTAGGTTTACAAAAATTACTCAGGAATGAATATTCTCTTGATCTATATGTCTATGTGATATCTTGTAGGCTTCAGCTTCAATTTCACGGTGTCAATGACCTCTGCACTGCTTTCTGGGCCCACCAATTTTGAAATTAAGGAAATTGTAGAGCTAATATGTGGGATTATTCACTTGCACTTCTAGTGATAATTTCTCAATCATTTACATTTTTCTTGTTGTTGCTTGTTATCTTTGGTTGCATCTTGCCTTAAAGTCTTCTTAGAGGTTTTTTCACACTTTAACTTTATAATTTTTGTTATTTACTATTTTTTATGTTTGATTTTTTATCCCTCATTTTGTAAATATTTCATAATTTTCTGGCAACTCTGCTATTACAGAGGAAGTTGAAATGTTTTCTGGGTACAAGGAAATATAAAACAGTTGTTAGTAATTTTTGACCAGTGATGCAGAAAAAATAATCTGTCACAAATCAACCAATGATTTTGTAGGAATAACATATTAATCTCAATTGGTGATATAATTAATTTTGCAGTTACAGTAGTTTAAAAAGGTATGGCAACAAGCACAAATACTTCAGATTTAAACAAAAATAACTCAGATGTAAACAAAATTAAAAGTAGATAAATTTATATTAATTTACAAAAGATTTATTTATTTTTAATTTTGTTTACATCTGGGTTTATAATCATTTAAATCCAAAGTATTTTTGCTTGTTGTAATAGCTTTTAAAACTACTGTAGTTAGGTGTGCATTCAAAGTGTCATGATGCCAGCAACAAAGATTAATTGTATTGTGGCACCATCAACAAGATTTTTTATAAGAGACCCTAGTGCATTAATTCACAGGATCTGAGCCACCAACACATTTATTTCTAAGTGCCAGGGCGCTAGCAAGCAAGAAAATTTGCACTGAGGAGCCAAGTTTGAGTTGAACCATTTTTGACTCCCAGATTGGCAACTCCAATCAAATAAGTTATCATGTCACAAGTACATATGTTGAACCAACCATAGGGTAATTGAAATTTGCATCCAAATTTCTTAGTATTGAGATTCAAATATAAGAGCCTATTACACCTCATCTAGGATCACAAGGTGACACACTAGCAGAGAATTCCTTGTGCTAGGTGAATTTCATTGTGAAGATAGCAAAATATGGGACTTTGACCCTTTATTAACTACTACTGCAAAATTAAAGCATGGTTCTAAAAATTCCTATAAGAACATTTCCATAAACTGCTATACACGCTAAAATATCACATATATAAGATGCTGGATGTAAGCATCTGAAAAGGCTGATTTTACATTATCTGAATTTATATGATCTAATAAAAATGAAAAATTCTATTAATAATTCAAGTTAATCAATACAGAATGAGTCCCCACATTTAGATATGTTTCAAAAGTGTGCTGCCCTAGATAATAGTAATTCTGGGAAACCCCTGGTGCAAGCCAGGTTTCAACAATAATGTACCTCACAGGAATGTCTTTCTTCTCTTTGTATTTTCTCTATCAGAAGAGAGTGTAATCTGCTGGGTTCATTTCATGTGAGAATTTTTCTGTGGGATAATTAGGTGTGGATAAATAATCTTTGCTACCACTATTGATTATATACATCTTGGAAGTATATGAAACAAGATCAGTGAAAATTAAGAAGATAATGATACTTTATTTGATATAGATGGGTGTTATATAGTATCATGGCAAGACACAAAGTGTTAATGTATGTCATGAGGCTTATCCAGATTTTTTTCTCTTATGGTTTGAAATTGGTGCATTATGAAAATAAATCAGAAATTTTTGTCACCTATGATAAGAAGAACATAACAGTTGTGCAATTGTTTAATATATCTTTTGCAGCTATTTTTATACTCTAAACATAATTACTGGTACTCTAAATGCATTAATTGAGCTGTCTATTCTTGTAACTATGCTGTTTTAGAAGAGTTACAAGGAGAAAACATTTGGAAACTAGATAATGTTCTTTAATGGAAGATATTGATTATAAAGTTAGTGTGAGTTGTGGATAACAGGAACATGATTGTGTTGATCACACAGTGGGATGGTGAAGGGGGTGTCCTGATCCTGGTAATGAGTTAAGCACCAAAAAAAGGTATCCACCATAAGGGATCACCATCTGTTCATGTTGTTGAATTTGGAAATTTTAGTTGATTTCCTAGTTTGGCTTTGAGTGACTGGATAATTGATTTGCAGGTCACAAACCTCCCTCCTTGGGATATTTCTGGCAGGTTGAGTCTGCTGTTTTGACACCCCCAGCTGAAAGTTGGCCTCCTCTGGGGGCAGGTTGTCAGGGAGGTTTTCTGGAGCCCAGGCGTCATACTGGACCAACTGTTGTTTGGTGGCAGGTAGGACAATCTCTTGTTGTTTCTGTCTTGCCTTACAGGGTCTTAGGCAGCTATGATGGAGGACTTTGTGTTGTTTGGGTTTTCTGAGTCCTTGCACAAGATAAGTGTTGTTTTTATTTAACTTTAAGATGATGGCAGGGTCCACTTTTTCTGGCTGTAATTTCCTCTTATTGGCATTCATTAACCAGACTTTGTCACTGACCTCATGCTTGTCTTGGATGGAGACAAAGGTATTCTGTAGGTGTTTTTCTTCTCTTTCTAATTGTTTGCTATTGGTCTGTATGACTTGAGGGTCCAAGCAGGGTGGAACTTTACTGGGCATTTCCAGCTTGGGTTTGATAGTGCTTGGATGATATTAGGTTGTGTGCCATAAACTAGCTTGAAGGGGCTTTTCCTAGTGTATATGTTATGTGGGTCTGGCATACAAGCAATGCAGTTGGTAGCTACTTGTACCAGTCCTCAGGTCTCCCAGTGGTTATCTTTTCTAGGGCCTTCACTAAGCTGTCATTCAGCCGCTCCACACATCCATTGGCCTGAAGATGGTAAGGTGTTGTCACTGTGTTCTGGACACCATTATTGGTGAGGTATATGTTGGTATCTTTGGAGGTCAATTCCTTGCCTCAGTTGGTTATCAGGAGTTCTGGCCTTCTGAACTTGTTGATGATTTATTTTCCTATGAATTGCTGCACATCATTGCCTGTGTGGGGGTTCACTGCTTGCTTCACTGGCCAGCAAGTGGCAAAGTTGATAGCAGTGATGATGTACTTCTTCTCATTGTGTTTTCCTGGAATGAGGCCCACAATGTCTAGGGCCCACACCTTGAAGGGTAGTTGCGTGTGGATAGATAGTACTGACTTTGGTGGGATTTTTCTTTTTGCAAATTTCTCACATACTTTGCATTGGTCCAAGACTTCCTGAACGTCTTGGTACAGGGTCAGTCACCATGCTTTGTGTTTAAGGAATTTTTAGAGGTTGCAGCTTCTTGTGTGCCTTAGGTCTCTATGGTAACATAGGATGGTGTCAACTCACTGATGTGTGGGAACATAAGGAATGGTGGCTCTGTCAGAAATTTTTTGATGTAGGTTTCCATATACATCTGCAAATAAGTGTTTGTTCTTAATGACTGTTTCCTTTGTTATGTCTGTGGTGCCAGGGAGGAAGCCCTTGTCCTTTGTTTGGAGTACTAGGAGGGGCCAGTCTGGGTCAAGCCCATTCTCTCCCCTCATGGCTCTGAGTACAAGCGCACAAGTGCATCTGCCATGGTAAGCTCTGGACCAGGCTTGTACTGTATGAGCATATTGAATCTCTCCAGGAGTTCCATCCAGTGGGCCTGACGGCGGGACAGATTTGCTTGGGTTTTGAAATATATAAGCAACTTGTGGTTGGTCAACACTGTGAATTCTTCCTGTTGTTTTAAGTAGCAATGTCATTTGACTAGGCAGTGCATGATTGCCAACAATTCCTTATTGTGTATAGGGTATTGTCACTTGCCATCTTTCAGTTTATGTGATTTATAGGCTACAGGCAGGAAGTAACCATGATTGTTTTTGATTTGTAGCACTCCCCTAATGGATGCATCTGTGGCGTCAGTTTTCATTTGGTATTCCCCATTGCGTTTGTGATATGTAGGATAGGTGCTGTTGTGAGCTTCTCCTTAAGACGTCTGAAGCAAAGGTCACATTGGGGGTCCATAAAAACTTAGATTTGGCACCAGTTATGGCAGACAGGGGTGTAGTCAGGAAGCTGCAGTCAGTTATAAACCAATGTACATAGGCAATCATTCCCAAGAAGGTGTGGAGTTCTGAATTTTCCTTTGGTGGTGGCATTTTGCAGATGACCTGGATTTTCTGGCCGTCAGGTTTAATGTCATCTTTTGAAACTATGTGTCCCAGAAAGGATAACTGTTTGCAGAAGAACTGAAATTTAGAGGGTTTGAACAGGAGTTTATGTTGCGCCAGGGTAACAAAGACTGTCTCTAAATCCTTGTGGTGTTGTTCTACCAAAGTTATGTAGACAATAATGTTGTCCAGGTACATCAGGGCATGCTTGTTAATTTGGGGGGCAAACACTTTATATATAAAAGTCACAAAGGTTGATGATGCATTTTTAATTCATAAAATTGAGTACCACACACTTTTATGACCCTTACTTAGTGTGGAAGGCCGTTTTGAATATATCTTCCTCCTTAATGCGGATTTGGTGTAGCCTGCAGTTAGGTCAGTCTTGGAGAAAGCTGGGGCGCCGCCCAGGGTATCAAAGAGGTTTTCAATGAGTGGGAGTGGGTAAAAGTTCTTGATGATAACTTTGTTTAGGGCTTGGTAGTCTTTGAACATACGTAAGGTGCTGTCCTTCTTGGCCACAAAGAATATGGCAGCCCCAAAAGGGGACTGTGAGGGGCAGATAAGTCCTTTCTCCAACGCCTCTTTGAGGTAAGCACATAGGGCGTTATCTTTGTTTGGGGTCAGGCATTAGATGGGTTGTGCCTTAGGTACAGCTCCTTTGAGTTGGATGGAGTGTTGGATATGCTTTTTTGGAGATAACCCAGGTAAAGCCTCCTTGAAGATTTCTGGATGGCAGGCTACTATTTTGCAATCTTGAGGTGTAGCGGTGTCCTAGTGGTATTTGAAATATATGATCTTGTACTGGCAGGAGTCCCAGTCAATTGCCTTCAGGTTTTTTTCCTTGTCCAGGGTCTCTGTGATGCGCACAAAGACATGGTCCCGTAGGAGTTGGTCTACAGAGTCCAGGTAGATTTGGTGGTTGACACCTTCAGGCTTGATGGTCAACACTGAGGTCACCCAGTCTACGTGAGGATTGTTCTTTTGTAACCAGTATAGCCCCAGTACAATGTCAAACTTTGGGAAGTCAATAACGGGACTTTGGATGGTGGAGTGGAGGTTTTCAACCATGACAGAGAAGGGGGCAGTTTCCTTTGTCACGGCAATGTGATGTTCATCAGCCAGGACCACGTTTTTAATCTGCAAAGGATTAGTGGCTAGCTTGAATTTGTTCACAAAGCTGCTGTTGACTAAAGTTTGATCTGCGCCCAAGTCCAAGAGTGCTGAGCCTGTGTAACTTCAAAAGCGTAAAGTGTAAGACATCAGTTTATTGGGGTGTCTGGCAATGGTGTAAAGTACCAGGTCCTCTGAGGGAACTTGGATCATTGGACACTGATCCATGCCCTCAGGTTGGTACTCATCATTGGGCAAGTCAGGAGTTGTGTTGGGAGAGCTTGGCTTGCTTAGTGCTCTCCCTGAACTTTTCCTTCATTGTGATTATCTTGTGTGGCAGTGATACAGAAATGTGTACAATTTGACTGTTCATTGTTCCTGTTTCTGTTCCCATTCAAACCTGCAGGTTTGTGGTTTGAGTTATTGTTGTTGTTCCCAAGAGGCAGGCAATTGGAGCATCCAGTTGGATGAGAGTCCTTGGGTTGATCTCTTTTTCCTGTTTGTGCCTTGTGAAGAGCATGGGACGTTTTGTTCCACTTTCTCTGCCTCATAATATAGGCTCTGTAAGTTGGTCACCTGGTCTAGATTTACATGTCTCATCACGTGTAACTTGAGTGCGTCATAGTACATGAGGTGTGTAGCTGGGGTGTCAAAGGTCATGTCAGATGGTGCAAAAAGTTGGAGTTCCTTGTAGGCGTGGGTGAGTTCCTTCACAGTGCCTGTCTGGGTTAGGATCTTTACTTGATGTATGCTCATGAGCGCTGTGTCTTTAAGCACAAACCTTGCTGGTAAGTCCTTCTTTAAGGTGTCCTAATCTTTCTTGGTGTGATTCTCATGCAATTTTGCACCAGGTGCCAGTGTTGTGTGTCATTCAAATGGAGATCCCTGCAATCCAGAACTGTTTCAGGCATTCCATTTGTTCCAGTTTGCTCTGGGCATACTGAATCCATTCTGTGGTGTTGTATTCATTGGCTCCTTAAAATGGTTCCAAGGTGGCACTTTGAAGTCTCTGGGCTACGTGGGCTGGCATAATGCTTTTGTCAGTTGCTCAAAGGGTAGCAGCAGGTGCTTGGAAGAAACCCTGTTATAATACAGTGTTGAAGGTGGAGAGCAGGATTGCCATGTTCTGGTAGGGCACAAAGCTGTTGGGTATTTTGGCACCAGGTGTGTACAGTGCCCAGTCCAGTGGAAGGCCAGACATGATTCTATCAAGGATTTGTTGACCGCAGCAAGTACAGGTTTCAGGCGGAATTTCGGGGGATAAAGTAGGGTGGAAAAACTATTTGTTCTACCAATGTTATAACTATGCTGTTTTAGAAGAGTTACAAGGGAAAAATATTTGGAAACTAGATAATATTTCTTATTGGGAGATAGCAATTATATAGTTAGTGTGAGTTGTGAATAACAGGAATTATGATTGTGTTGATCACACAGTGAGATGGTAAAGGGGGTGTCCTGATCCTAGTAATGAGTCAAGCGCCAAAAAAGGTATCTACCATAAGGGATCATCATATATTCATGTTGTTGGATTTGGAAATTTGAGTTGATTTCCTAGTTTGACTTCAAGTGATTGGATAATTGGATTATGGGTCACAAACCTGCTTACTTGGAACCTTGCTGGCAGGTTGAGTCTGCTGTTTTGACACTATGATTCACACACATAAATTGGGCTTTACTTTTAAAAACTTAGTTGGAATTTTGGCCACACAAAGCTAAATTCTAAATAAAGCAATCCACATGAAGCCAAGTGTTCTGACATCACCTTCTTTTTTCCTATGCCACTATATTCTTCTCATTTTTTGGGATTTTCTCTGGTAAGTGCCTCTTGCAGTCAATTAGTGATTAACTTAATCCTCACTATATAACATCTTTGAATATTAAAAAATAACCGTTTTTATTGTCTTTTATTTTTTGTCCTTCATATAGGCTGTTGAAACTTGGCATAAACCAGCATCTTAAATGAATTATGAGTATATAAAGGCACACAATTGCAAGATGTCAATGAATATGAGGATTCCATAGGCATTGACCAGATATGAACTTTGGTAAATTTACATTTAGCAATCCTATACTAGTAGGAAAATGATAATATCTAGCCTCTTTGACACCTACTGTTGGTGCCTCATATAGGAGCTTTATTTTCTATTTATCAATAGCACTTATTATGTCTTCTAGGATATTCCAGTGCCTTGTTGAAACTTTTTGCTACTCTGGCAAAAAAAGAGACAACTTCCCATATAAGCTACAATTTTAATACTTTGGCACCTAGTAAAAGGCCCCTTTTAAGATTTTGGGGTCTTGGGGAAGAATTATTATGTTCATTAAGTTGATATAATGACATCCTGGTATTGTTGTTAATGGAAGTCAATCTGTATGGCAACAGATGTGCTTCCAATTGATGTGGGTATAGTGCAAAAACTGGAAGGGTTCTTTCCTCTGTTACTGGAGCCAACTTGTTTAGTATTACTGTAGTTATTTATACATAACACCAGAAGCTTTGAGAAGATGTGGCTTCTATAGGATCTGGGAAGTAACAATATTTTGCTCTTATTGATTAATTGGTACTAATACAACATTTTCAGTATTAGTATAAATGGATGTAATTTCTCTGCCTTCCAAGCCTGATTAGAAGGGCTTTTTTATAGAATATTTGTGCTATAGACAGAATTACTCCTGGTGCTGTTAACTCTTACTAGCTAGCTTATCATCCCCAAGATACTAGTTTCAACTCCCCATAGTTTTAATTCTAAACCTGAATACTGATTCTAGAATGAGATAATATTATATGCTGTGATTTCCCCTCTTCAACATTGATATTTTTGGCTTATTTGATGTCAACTAAGTGATGATTATTGTCAGGATACCGTTCTGCGCTTGGTGAAATACAAATTTGAGTGTATGATCCTCTGTCCTGTTTCTCAGTGAAATGAATATTGATTAAGTTGAACTTTGTTTATTAACATCAATTTTCCTGTCTCAATTTTTCTGACAGTGGCACATACACTAAAGTATTCCTGAATGGTTTCACTTGATAATATTTCAGGCGCATCACCAAGCCAATGGTTGTTGGCCCAAAATGTCTTAGGTATCTCTCAAATAAAGGAGTCCTATTTTTAGCTGATAATGTTTCACACATTCTATATTTTCAATCAACTTCATGGCCCATTGATTTTACATCCATAATAGATGTTTTGCATCTGGTGGGGGCCGTCAATTTGGGTATGTTGCTATTGTGATGAGGAGATGGATCAGTTGATCCTTATAGATAAGGATTTTCCAACAGAAGTCCTCTCCTAGTGCAACATATTGTTCTCCTTTTTTACATGAAAACTTCTTCATTAAAACTAAAGTTGGGGTGATAGTCTAATTATAAGTCAAATTGTGTCTGGCACCTACGCTATTTCCCCCAAAAGCTGTAACCTCAGTGCTTTGGGTTTAATGTGCTGGTGTCTCAACACTTATTCTGATTGCTGATGCCCACTTGTTGAACAATTCAAGAGTTGTTGGTGCTCATTTCTTATTCCAGGCACTGATGGCACCTCAGCATAATTTATCCTTGCTGGTGGTATAATGATGTGTTGCTTACATGTATATTTATCTAATTTATAACCCATTTTTATGGGGATAATTAAATCAATCTCATTAGTTTTTTCTGTAATTGCTTAATAAATCAAGCTTTTCACAATTCCTGGCCAATGATTCTTTACATAGGCTTTCTATAACCTCAACAGGCATAGTACTAAGAATTGAGAGTAGTAGACTAACAATTTGTAGAAATTCTGCACCCAAGCAGCATCATTTACAACAGAAATGTTAAATACTGTAAAACATGAGGGTGTGGCTGGTGTGAGAGAGGGGGATAAACCAACTAAGTTTGGTTTCATCCTGGGGGTTGTTGCAACTGAACCAATGAGAATTCAGTATTTGGAATTAGGGAAGACAACAGTCCAATAGAAAGGACAGAATAATAAGAATAAGGTGTCATTTATTGTGGAATATTGTGATTAATATACCATATGGAGAAAGCCACAAGGCCACAAGGGGGTGGCATGGTGGGAAGTTCCATGTAAGGTTTGAAGCTGTGGAATAACTTGTGCAGGGATTAGCAAGTCAAATTGGTAGCACTCCTAATTAGGATGAAGTACCCGTCATTTGATATTGCCATCAGACTAATCCATGTCATTAGATACGTCAAGGGGCAACTTGTTGAGCGCTCCCTGTGTATTGTAAGATATGTTAGCAGGCAAGTCTGGAAGCTTGGTTGCAACAGGTTGCAAACCACTAGGATACCATCCAGTGGAAAACTGAGATGGCCGCTTGTAATGAAATTCATAATGAAAAGGCAGGGGACAGGCTAGGGAAGAAGGTATTTAGCCCCATGAGGATCACCCCTGAAATAAGTCAGGGAAAACTCTTGGAAGGCACTGCTGGGTCAAAGAGGGAGGCTATGCAGCTCTTTGTTGGGGGCAGAAGACTCCAAAATTACCATCAACTAGACCATTAATAGTGCCTCATTCAACACCTGGGACTGAGAGATATTTTCATCTAAGATCAGTTTCTGAGCCAGATGCTCACCAGAAGAGGGGGAAATCTTGATCTTAATAGTTTGGTCTTTCATGTCATAGAACAGTTGCTGAGTATCATCCCTCAAAGAAGTCAGGGAAAGGGACAAATGGCTCCAAAGTGCAGGTGTAGTAACCCACAAGAGAAACATGACAAAAGTAATAGTAAGAACCATTAATTTCATAAAAGGGACTATCATATTTGTAACCCCCTTTATATTTGGGGTAGGAAAGATCTTGGGAGGGAACCAGAAAACCAAAGAACCCAGAAAACAGATCCCAGAAGAGAAAACTTATTTTTTTGATACCTGGAATCTCTAGGAAGCTGCAGGGAGCAAAAAAAGGCCATTAAATGAGCATGTGAGCAGGAGACTTTTTAAATTGAAGTTACAAGTTTTGAAGTAAGTATTTATATAAAATATTAAGTTCTATATCTAGAGAAAAAGCAAAAGGCAACTTAAACCATGTAACTTAATAGATAAATTACTAATAAAATCTCTGTGGGACAGGGAAGATAACAGAAGGTCTAGCAGGAAAGGCTGGAGGACAGATAGGTGCAAAAGAGTCCAAAAATCAAGAATAAAGGCTAACAGAAGCCTATATAAAAACTTCTAAAAAAATTGAACTAAGCCTTTATTGAATAAATTAGGCAAGCTAGGGCCAGAAAAGAACTGCTCAGATTTTAAGGAGAGTTGTTAGAATTGAATGTCACATTAAGGGGGCATCAGACCCTACTGTAAGGTAATTGATGTGCGTATAAATTTTCAAACCTGTGACAGGGGAGTTAGAGATTTACCAGACATTTATGGGAGATAGATCTGATTGGGCAAAGATTTCCAAATAAATTGGGAGATTATTTTCTAAAAACTAGCAGCCACTGGTACTGCCAATGAAGAGACTGATGATTGTTCAGTCCAAATTATTTTCAGGAGGGGCCAAGCCCACACTTGTAGGGAGTAAAAATTAATCAGGGATTCTCCCCAGATTTGAGAAAAGACTTATAAGAGTGCTCATGAAGGTTCATAAAGGCAAGTTAGGAAAATCTCTCATAATTTGTATGAGCCAGATCTTCTATTATGTTCAAGGGTTTGGTGAAATTCTGGGGAGTTTTAAGTGTAGTGAGGAAAGTTAGACCTAGCCAGGGCTAAATTAGGAGTAAATTTACAGCAAGTATTTCATCAACTAATTGTTACTGGGTCAATTCTCAGGGAAATAATTTCCGAAGAGAGAGTAATTGTGACGGTCCACATGTTTAATGGTTTGCAGGCGGGGCTAATGTTGACCAAGTAAAAGTTTGGTTATTTGTTGAAGGTAGAGGTCTAGTAGGAAATGATGGCTACTAAGAAAGGTAAGGCCTAGATAGTAGGTTTAAAGACTACTAGATGCAGATGGAGTCTCCATCAAGCAGCAGCTATTGGCTGCTGTGAGCTAGAGGTCCTCACCCAGCAGAGAACTGTGGCTGCTTGGGGTGAGGAATGAGATAGCCCAGCAGGGAACTTTAGCTGCTTGGGGTGGGGAGTGATCCAGCCTGATGGGTAGTGTTTGCTACTCAGGCTGGAAGATTTTTAGACCCTGGTGGGTAACACAGGCTGCCAGGGAGGGGAAGAGCTCTGAAGGCTTCACGTACCCTGATACACTTACAGGAGGTCTGTGAGCAAGCATCTTACCTAACAGACTGGTAGGTTGTCCTCGTTTATGCCCCTATGGGAGCTTTGGGGAGAACCCAAAGTGAGCATTGGAGGGCATAGATTTTCTCAGAGGTGTCACCAAGGCGGTTTGCTTGGGGAAGCAGCTGCAGAATTGGTGTGATCAGGTCTCTGGGAAGTAAAGCTGATTACTTTGCAACTGAAAGCCAAGACTTAATCACCTGGGTGATTAAAAACAATGACATAGACGTTGATCTATGGTTGAATGGCCTAAGTGGATTGCCACTTGCAAGGTCCTGGTCAAACGCCAGTTCAACGTAGACTCATTCCTGGGTCTACAGGTTCTGGTAACAGGGACTGAGATAAAGAACCAAGGTGGTTCATGGGATCAGCAGAGAAGACTAGTAAGAAGGACTGTTTGATCACAGTGAAGACTAGTTAAGGGACTGTTGGTTCATATTAAAGTTTGGGATCAAAAATGGTTCATTGAGCAGGTGGAACCAAGGTGGTTCCTAGTGAGGAATAGCTGGAGGAGTGATGATGGAAATAAGCTGTTTAAAGACTGGAATGAGCTGTTTTTTGTCTAAGATGAACTTTTGGATGTCTCAGTTGAAGAGCTAGAATATGTGGCTAAAGAACTGGTTGAGGAACCAGAAGATGATAGTGCAGGACTATAATATGTTGTGAAAGGACTAGCCAGATTGAAAAATAAGGCTGGAATGCTGATTTTGGTGTCTTAGGAGAGGAATTATTAAGAAGCAGTTAAATAAGAATTCTAAGCTGCCAAAGATATGATATAAAAGAATTAAATATCATATAAAAGAAAGAGAGAAAGAATTATTCACAGTAATAAGCTGTGAATTTATTAGAGTTGATTGAATGGGAAGAAGCCAGAAAGAGGCCAGAAACAGGATGGAGAAACTGTGAGGGAAATATGAAACTTTTGCCAAGAACCACTAGGAGAGTTGAGAGGCAAGCAATGGGCAATGGGCAAGTTTGAAGGCGCAAAACAGTTGAAAAAAATGCGGAGAAACTCAGAGAAAAGTTGAAGAATTGAGGGTTTGAAAATCCCTTATGTGAAACATAGGCAAAAGCGCTCAAGATTTGCTGGAGAAACGTGATAGGAATCACAGCAAAACCGTTTGAAACGCGGAGCAGTTGATTACTTGGAGCAAGACAGCTTTGAGTTTGAACTATAGTCAAGAGCAAGTCATTTGGGCAAACTTTTTGGAAAAACAGTTGAATTGAGGTGTATGATTGGCTGCAAGCCAAAGTTTAGTTGATCAGTGTTTTGAGGGCTTTAACTTAAGAGTTAAAGCCTAAAAATGAGGTGCAGAAGCAGAAAATTCAGGGCTTTTATTGGATGAATTAAGTTATTAAGTTTAATATATTTTAGAGAAGGAAAAACTAGATAGTTTAAGTTTTGAAAAAGAAGAGTTCTGAGAGAGATTTTAGACTGAAGCAAGGAGCTATAAAAGGGAGAGCTATCTGAGGCTTGAGAGAGACTGGATGAAGTGGATTAAAAATGTCACTAGGTCTACAGAAGAAGCTGAAGACCAAGCTAAAGGTGCAGAAGCCCAATATACAGCAGCCAGGGCTAAGGATAAAAATTCTGAGCTGGAACAGACCACAGGAGCCCAAAATAAAGGTGCAGAAGCCCAAGACCAATTACAAGGATTCCAAGATATTTTTGGAGGACTCCAAGTATTGGCAAACCCATATTGTTTCCCTGAACCACTGGGCCATATACCAGAAGGTTTCTAAGGGGATCTTCCTTCTGAGAGTGAATAAAAGCCCATTTTGACCCCTATACATATTTCTGAGATACATTTTCCCTTACTAGAGAATTACAACCCCTTCCAACAGGTCCCTGGCTATGACCCAAGACACACTTTGGGGACTGGTGGACAGGAACCCCACAGTAATTGTAGATTTTAAAAAATATTTTTATATTAAAAACTTTAAAGCCAACAACAAAAAATGAGAATTCCCAACTTTGTGGTGTATTGGCTTTAGAACTTTGCAAATTATATATTTCACTAACTGATTCCCCTTTTTATTACAGGTTTTAAGCTCTTGGGTTATTTCAAGTCTAGCTATGTATTTTTTGGATTTTTAAAAAAGTTTTTTTTGAGCTTTGATTTATTTTTAAAGCTATCAGACTAATTGAGCCAGAAATTTGATATATGGTTTCTTTATAGGGTAATTATAGATGTTGTTTTGAACATATTTTAAGACAATATCTTTCTACACAGTGTTTTATAGATAATGCATCCCAACCTTAGTTTCAGGGAGCCAGCCTGCATTGGATTCAGAGGAACTTGAGGGCGGCCAGCCCACTGTCACAGTAGCTTTCATAATGCCTGATATTACCTGCCCTAGTTGCAAAGCTTTAAAGTTGGGAAAATTATTAACCAATTTAACAAATTTGAATAAAACTGTTGATTGGAAATGGATTACTGCCGCTCTGGTTTTCCATCTGGATTTGATTCCCCCTTGCAAGTTGACACTGATAAATAGACATAATCTGAGAGTCACTTGATACAATCTCACTTATAAGATCAGACACCAGAAATTAGTCACACAATGGTTTTTCAAATACTAGAACAGGTACTCTTTGGATGATGCAGACAGAATTGGAGCCATAGATCCAGGTGGTATTGCTTAGTTGAAATTTGGTACATATTAGAAAAATTTCACAGTTCAACTCTTAAGAGTTGATTCCTCCCTAAAAATTTACTCAAATAAACCAAATATTCTTCTGGTCTAACTTTAATTTATAATGCATCCGTAGTTGGCCTACTCTGCTACATCCCATATAATTTGATCCTAAGTCAAATCATTACTAGAAGATAAGGACTGGCTGTTTATAATTTGATGTTGGCAACTTCTAATGTTACACCAATGCCTCATAATCTTGGGGTATTTCCTACATAATCCAAACCAGGAACAGTTGTCCTTCTTGATGTCCTGAGGTTTATGCATAAGACACTTTGATTCTCTTCTATGCTATTTACTGAGGACTTTTATGATTGGATTTAATCATTTTGCTGAACCCTAGTGTATCCTTTGAAAAATTTACAAAATAGTATCTGAAGCTTTTTTGGTTGTTAATAATCAACTCCATGTGATTCAGGTGGTTATTCCCCACCACCTGGAGACCTCTTCTTACTATCCATTGATTTCTGCCCACCTGTGGGCTCAGAGAGAATGGTCATCACAGGATGGGAGCTAACTTTACAATATAGAAGAACAATTTTCCATCAAGGCCTAAGGTTCATTAGTGGGCACCATAGAGTCAACTAAACCAGTGAGTGTTATGTAGAGGACACCAAATAGTTGGGTGAAGGTTGACTCAGTGACAATCACAGTTTCTTGTGAGCAGGTGGACTGCAGGGTTATGAGAGGTGTCATGGGCACTAAATGGCAGTCAGAAAGTTGATTTTGTCCAGGAATAGTCTTGTCTGTTTAATATACCAGGTACATTAACTTCTAATGATTTAAGGCTCTTGGGTTCTGGATTCAGGGCTGAAAATTAGAATTTCTTCTAAGGTGAACTCTGAATAGGCAGGATTGAGGGGATACTCTTTAAAATGTACTGGCTTTAAGGTGCTTCTGGGGAGTGGTATAACTTGGGAGGCTTGTCCACAGTTTTTTGGGGTTAGCTGGTAGAAGGAGAGGAGCCAGAGAAATCAATATTTAAGTGAAAAAGTTCTAGAATTAGTTATAAGATGACCTGAGAACCAGATGTTCATAAAACATTATTGTAAAAATGACAATGGGCAACTTTCTGGCAACCCCAGAGTATAAATATGCCCATCTACTATGGGAAAACTTTTTCAAAATCCTTTGGGCAGGTGGTAGCATTTTCCAAGGTTTAGAAATCTTCTGTGGCATCAGGAATTGTTGGCTTGTCATTGGCTGGGATTGGGTGGAGAATCTTGGTTTCCTTCTTTGAGGCAGAGGGTTTTTCATCATCTGGTGGCCCTTGTTATTGGTGTAATTTATGTCATGTTCTATTGGCAGGGGCCCAGTTGATCACAGAAATTCAATTTAGGCTGGCTGTGACAGTCTACATAAAAGCTGTTGTGTAGGTAAGGGCTGTTTTGGACACAATAGAGACTCTATGCTTAAAGTTAGCAAAGCAATGTGGCTTTGGGACAATTAAATGCCTAATAGGTAACATGGTCTACTGGATGAGGGTAAGGTCTTCACCCAGTAGGTAACAAAGGACTACTAGGGATAGGAAATGTACCATCTTAGCAGTTAACATTGACTGCTAGAGTGCTGGATGGTGCCTGAACCTAGTAGGTAACAAGAGCTACTAGAGGAGAATAAAGTCTCAACCCAGTAGGTAACAAAGGACTACTGGGGAAAGATGGCTCTTTGACCTAGTAGCTAATATTGGCTACTAGGGAAAATGAGTGATGTAACCTAGTGTCAGGTCTCAGAATAAGCCAGACAAAACCCTAAGATGCATAGGCTAAACTCCTGCACTAAAGCAATTGCACAACCAAACAATTGTGTTGTCAATCACGCAGATTAACCAAAAAAAATTTAATTCCAAGTGGGGAATCAAACCCTGGTTAAGGCCAAACCTGGGGGAAATTTTAAACCGTCCCAAAGCCAAGCAAAAAAGATTTTAATTGGCCCACACCCTCTGAAACCCAGGAATGGGGATTTGGGTTGCCAAATGGCCCAAATCTCCCCTGTCAGCTTCCCCAGGGCAAAAATAATGAAAGAATCCATTTAACTGACAAATCAGGAGTCATCAATGGAACTCAACTTGAGAATAATTTATTGAAAACCAATAAGGAGTTGCCAGTAAGTCCAATTGTAGCTTCCCAGAAGGATATAGCTGGGAACACTGGCATCCCCTTTCTTTGTTGACATCTTCATTTAATAAAACTTTGTTGGTTAATACATACTGAGCATTTATACTTTGCAGGAGTTTATTACATTATCACAAATTTTATACTACTGATGCTTACAGACAGAGAGTACCTCCAATACCAACATCAGTTCTGAGAAACAGAGCAACTTCTTGCTGCCTCCAACCAACCACCATCAGCTTTTACCCCATCTCCTAGAGTGCTGGACCAAGAAATAATTCCTGCTCCTGCACTACAACTCTCCTTTCCTGGTGTTCCTCTGCTCCACCAGCTTGCCCAGCCAAGCCTGACCATGATTGCTGCCACAGGAGAACTTCTTCTTGTTTCTTCTGCTTTATCATATGATTACAGAAAGCTTGGGTTTGCTTACTTGATCATGCTGGGGCTCACTGAGCAGGTGATACCCCACATGGGAGTGTGGCGTCCTTGAGTCACAGCTACCAATTTTGTGATGCAGATAGCCCCTGTCATCTACTGGGCTTTCTAGGCTTGACCCTTCCCCTTTACTGAAGGTTCCCCTGGGAGCCACCAAGGCCATGACAGTATGTCAATCATATCCAAACTTGTAAGCCTGAGCCCCTATATTCAACTAATAATAGAGGCACTTTGTATGTTTGTTTTTATTATTGTAGCTTACTACAACTACCAGTTTTGCACCTGCCGCACAATTGCTAACAATGAACCTAGACCTGAATCCCACCCAAGTACTGCACAAGTACAGAACATCAACATATCTACCTCAAACCAGAACGCCTACTCACCCACCAGTTTCCCTGACCTACCCAAGATGGACCTAGCCAGCTTCAAGAAAGGCATGGTCATGATTAACGCCCTGTTCAGGGCCTACCCTGAGAACTATTGTGACAACACCCAAAAGGTGATGATGGTGGCAGCACATTTGAAAGACAACACCAGAGAGGGTTTCTTCAACTTGCTGGAGGAGGACCTCAAATTGATCTTGTTGTATGAGGCCTTCTTGGAACGTATGAATAGTGCCACCACCCCTGCAGGAGCAAAAGTACAAACATATATGGGCCTTCTTTGCCTGAGTCAAGGTAGAGATGACCTGGAAGCTTACATACAGAGATTTTTGAGAATTGATGCAGCTGCTGAAGTACCTGAAGACATCTCTGGCCTGCACTTCAGAAATGGCCTGAATAATCACCACACCAACCTGATGCGCCATCACCGCTGCAACCTCCCCAAGGACAAACTCCTAGCCATTGCCCACAGGATGGATTTCAGTCATCCCCAACAGTATGGGGGCCCCCTAGAAACTAACAGCCACAAGGAAACCAAAATGCTGCACGCCCTTGCCTGAACATGGCCCTGGAAGAATACCAGCGCCATGTACAAGCAGTCTTATGTTTCTACTGCCATCAAAATGGCCACCTGTCCAAAGACTGCCCTAAAAGAAGCTCCACTGCCCAGAAACCCACTATTTCTGCAATAAACAGCTCTTCTCAGTCTTAAACTATTATCCAAGCCACCTTGTTGTATTCAGACCAGGAGTTGAAGATACCAGCTCTCATGGACAGTGGAGCCACCCACAATTATATTGAACAAGGCTTAGCTGAAAAATTGGGACTATAATTGGAAGATAAACCCACCCTGGTCACCCTAGGAAATAAGTATACTGACACCTCCTTTGAGATTAAAGGAAGTGTTATTATGAAGCTGGGTCTTGTCCATATCAAGGTCAAATTATTGGTAATGGACAAGTTGCCCCGACCTGTAGTGTTGGGGTTTGATTGGTGGGTAGAGCATGAGTTTAATATTGACTATACCAGCAAACAGGTGCAATTTGTACATGCAGGTACAACCTAGAAGCTACTCTATGTGACCACCCAAACGGCTCCCTTATTAAACAGCATGGTGGTGGCGCATTTCAAAGGAGAAATACCTGCCTGCTTATAGAGATGGAAATCAGTGTTCTCTGAGACCATGGCCACAGCTCTCCCCAAGCACACCAGGTTTGACCATGCTATCAAATTGATCCCTGGAACCCAGCCCAAACATGGCCCTGTATATGGATGCAACATGAAAGAGCAGGGGGCTCTCAGGGAATACCTAGACACCATGTTGAAGAAAGGCTACATCTGTGTATCCAAATTCCCTTGTTTTTATCCCCTGCTGTTTGTCAAGAAAAAGGGCAGAGAATTGAGGCCTTGTGTAAACTACCAAAATCTCAACAAGATTAATGTAAAGAACTACTATCCTGTTCCAAACTCTGAAGACCTTTCAGATAAGCTCTCTGGAGCAAACATCTTTTCCAAAGTTGACTTAATAGACACCTTCAACCAGACATGTATCAAGCCTGAAGACAAATGGAAAAAATCCTTCAAAACTAGACAAGGAATGTTTGATTACTTGATTATGCCATTTGACCTTTGCAATGCTCCCAGCACCTTCAAGATTATGGTAGATGTAATACTAGGTGGCCTCAAGGATAAGTGCTGCGTAGCCTACCTAGACAACATTCTCATCTATGGCAAAACTCCTGAGGAACATGTGAAACAACTAAAAATGGTAATGCAGAGACTCCAGGATCATGGACTATTTGTGAAGCTACCCAAGTGTGAATTCTTTCAAGAAAAAGTGAATTCCTTGGCTACCATGTCCTGAAGAGAGGTTTTGCTATGTCACCAGACAAAATTGAGGCCATCACGTCACATGCCAGAGACCACTAAATGTAAGGAAGTACAGAGCTTCTTGGGTCAGGCAAAATTTTGCAGAGAATTTTTCCAAAAAAAGATTTTCCATCTGCCTTCCTTTGACCCTCCTGACCTCAGAGAAACATGCCTTTGTGTGGAAAAATACAGCACACATAGCCTTCAATACACTCAAGGAAGCCTTTGTTTCTGCACCAGTCCTTGCTATGCCTGACTATGCCAAACAATTTTTGTTAGAAACTGATGCCTCAGACTTTGCCTTGGGAGGGTGTTGCTTTGGGAGGGGCATGATAGTAAGCTTCACCTTGTAGCTTACTACTCCAGGAAGTTCACAGCACCAGAACTAAACTACCCAATATATGACAAAGAGATGCTGGCAATTATACAATCCCTGAAACATTGGAGAAGATACTTTTGTGATGCCACCCACCCAGTGAAAATCATGTCAGATCACAAGAACATGACTTACTTCTTTAAACCACAACAACTCAACCAACACCATGCCAGATGGGCACTATTCCTAGCCAACTACAACCTGAAGATTTACTACAAACCTGTGAAGATAAACATTGTACCCAACGCCTTGAGTCAAAGAGCTGATTTCTTCCCCAGTTCTAAAGAGATGAGGAGTTCAACACCCAATCACTACTATCCCCACACATGGTGGAACCCATGCTCTTATTCCTAGGCCTGGCTAATAGAAAAGAAGAAATACAACATGCTCAGACCTTGGACAAGCACTGTATTACCATCATGAAAGACTTAGCTGAGAGCATTGACAGCAAGTATTACAGAGCAGGTTACAAAATATATGGAAGATTTCTAAAACTAAATGAACAAACCTACATACCTGAAGGTCCACTGAGATTGGAGATTCTGAAGGAGTACCATGACTCCCATGGCTGGACACCCAGGCTACACCAAGACCTTAAAGGGTATCTAAAGAGTGTACATGTGGCCAAGAATGAAGCTGGAGATAGAGGCATACATCAATGGGTATGAAAAATGTGGCTGCTCTAAACCCAAGCAAGGAAAACCTGAAGGTCTGCTCCAACCCCTCCAAATTATAGTAGGCCCTTGGAAGTCAGTATCTATGGACTATATAGTAGAGCTCCCAGAGTCAAAGAACTACAATGCCATACTTGTGCTTGTTGATAGATTCACAAAGATGAGTTACTTTATTCCTACCACCACTCATGTGACAGCCAAGGAGACCGCCATCCTCTTTAGGGACCACATTTTCATGAATCATGGCTTACCCAAGGAAGTTATCTCTGACCGTGGCCCCCAGTTTACGTCCAAGTTCTGGGCCCAAATCCTACAAGACCTGGGAATCAAGAGATCACTATCCATAGTGTACCACCCCCAAAGTTATGGACAAACTGAAAGAGTTAACCAAGTATTGTAACAGAACCTCTAATGCTATGTTAACGCAGAACAAGACAACTGGACCAAACACTTATCCATGGAGAAATTTGCATACAATAATCAAGACCACAGTTCTAAAGGAATGTCTCCATTCAAGGCCAACTACAGATTTGACCCTAATTGGGACCACCTTCCCACATAAGATTCCAGCAACCCCAAAGGACAAGATTAGGTGGCTACTATACATACCACCCAAGAATAGTGTGCCCAAAACCTGAAGCAAGCTGTACAGACCTACAAAGACTTTTCTGACAAGAAAAGAAGCCCCAGACCATCCATAGAGTTGGGGACATGGTTTACCTCAGCGCCAGGTTTATCAAGACTACATCACCATGTGCACGCCTCAGCCCTAGAAAGACAGGACCATACAAAGTTTTGCAACACATAGGAGAAGTAGCTTACAGGTTAGAGCTCCCGTCTAACAGGAAGATCCATGATGTCTTTCACCAATCACTATTGTTCAAGAAGAAAGGTACCTCAAACCCTCATCAAGTTGTCTGCACTGCCCCTCCCCCGCTCAAAGTAGGAAGCTTTTTAGAGCATGAGGTGGAACAGATTCTAGACCACAAGATGAGATATCAACAACTACACTACTCAATCAAATGGAAAGGTTACCCGCCCAAAGAGAATACCTGGGAACCTGAAGATAGCCTTGCCAATGCTAGTGTCCTCCTGACAACGTACAAGACCGGGCATTCAGAGTTAAGCTGTAATAGCTCAACTATGGTGGGGGATGATGTCAGGGCCCATAATGGGCCAGACAAACCCCTATGTTGCATAGGTTCAATGCCTGCAATTGAGCAATTGTGCAACCAAACAATTGTGTTGTCAATCATGCTGTTGAGCAACTTGAGTTATTGCTGGTATGTTCAAAGCTACAGATAGATGTTAGCCCTGCAAATGTAATCTACCTAATCCTATGCAAGAGCACTACAGACTACAATAGAATAGAACTTTGAAGATAATTACGTTTATTGAAACTGGAGTACAATCTAGCCAGCGGCTGCAATCTATCCAGGTGTAACTGAGAACTTTTTCTCATCCTTTTAGGTGTCTGTATCAATATATACTGTAACAACCCTTGTTCTTGTCCTTTCAGACAGTTCTCAGTGGCTACCTTTGTAATAGGTCCATATTTGCTGGCTGCGCCTATCCTGATTGGCTGCCCTTGGCATGTGTGTTGCTACTGGCCTTAGAAGGTGTACATGGCACTTCAGCTACAGCCTACGCTCTTCTTGAGCTAGTGTGAGAGAGGGGGGCTAAACTAACTAGGTTTGGCTCTCATCCTGGAGGGAGGATCTACCAGGACGCCATCCAGTACAGGACTGACATGGCTGCTTGAAGGGGTGTCCATAGGGAGGACACGGCAGACACCTGGGGAAAGTAGGAGTCTAAGCCCATTAAAACCATTCCACTAAGCAACCAGGATGCACGCTTATGAGTGAACTCTGGGGTGCCCAAGCCTTCCTCAGAGACCAGGACAGGCGGGTCCTCAGAGGGAAGGAGTGTGGGGTGGCCCAGACTGGGGGGAGTAGCGGAGGCTGTCTTGGCAGTAGAGAGGTCAAGGTCATTGCAGGTCAGGCTCCTCACCACATTCTCACTAGTGTTGTATATGCCCTGAGCGTGTGCGGGGATATCTTTGAACATATTCAAGAGCTGATTAAGGTTGGTACAAATACAGAGGAAAGAATCTTATATATGTCCCCAAAGATCTGGAGTGGTAGACCAAATCATTATCAAAGCTGGCGCCAAAGTAAAGACCACAAATTTGACTAAAGGAACCAGCATTTTTTGGACTGAGAGTGGAAGCCAACAAAAAGCGGGTAGTTCTGGGTGTTTTGGGTCTAGAACTCAGAGCAGGGGGGTCAAAGGTGAGCAGAAGATCTCTTGGGCGTAACAGAAGGGCAAAGAACAATGACTGTGGGCCAAATTGCTTTAAAAGCGTATATGAAAGCTTTAAAAGATGTATTCAAAGTCTAATTGTAAGCGGGAGCAAAACGTGAATAGAATCTAACTTAAAATAGGTAATTATACTAATTTCACTACTAATTTTAAAAATCAAAGCGGTTTCTTCAAAGCAAAAGCAATAAGCTTTGACTTTGACATTAACAACGTCTTTAAAGACTTTGAGGAGAGGCAAGAAAGCCCAAAGGGAAGGGAAACAGGTAAAGAACAAGAAAACCAATACTTACACTTTAGCTGATCAAAAAGGGGCCAAGTAAGGGACCCAAGAAAACCAAATTCCTAAGTGAAAAGAAGGTTCATCTTTAATTGTAATAATGAGCAAGCAGGGGACCAAAAGTTCCCTGTCTTGCTTTAAGGGACAGGCTTCAAATTTGAAAGGTCACCTGACCCAGGAAATGGGTCTGATTGGCCAGAAGAAAAAATTTGTAAGGGCTTATCCATTGAGTTGGAGGGTTTTGCAATAATTTCCAGCTTCAACTCTGATTGGCTGGCATTACTGGAATGATTTAAATCATCATTCAATCCATTTGGATTGGAATTTGATGGTTTAACAGTAGTGCAACCTGGTTGTTTGGACTTAAATAAAAAATTAAATGTGGTCAAGCCCAAGCCAGAAGATAGTCCAAATTAATTAGGGATTCCTCCCAAGTAGGGACAGATTCCAAAGCGCCATTATTTACTGCTTGAGAAGGATATGCCAACACAAATCTCTCATTGATTGTGTGGGCTAAATCTTCAAGGGAATTGAGGGGCTTGGCCGGCTTCTGAGCAGATTTTTTTGTGCGGCATGGGAAGATTGTCCTATCCAAGGCTAAAGGGGGAAGTGACTTTACAGCTAGCCTACTGTCATTTATTAATTGGCTATATCTTAAACGCATATTATTGCACTGGGAAACTATACTGTATTTAGTTGATGCTTATAAATGGTCCCTAATCTGTCCTCCAACATTGGAAGGTAGAATTCTGGTATTCCATTTGCAGGGCTTAATCAGTGATCCTTTTCTGGCTGGAAAGCCTTCTGCTTATTAATACAACAGGTTGGATTAGGGATTATACGCCATATAATAGCAGACTCAATCTAATATCAACTCATGGATTATCTGCTGTGTAATTCTGACCCAAACCAATAAGGAACCCAATTATATGCTATGTGATGCTGATCCAAACTTGGTATTTCTTAGCCATATGCACATCACTTGTTTGATATACTCATATACGTCCATCAGGTTGGGTGAAACTGAGTTGATACAACGTCCAGTAGGATAAGATGAGCAATATACAATTGATGATTTCAAGATTACATGACGTGTAATCAATGATAAACACTATATTGGCTAACGTTTATATGGCATATAATGCCAATATCAATTATAGTAAACTAGTAATATACGGCGTATAATCAGTACGCGTTGGAATGCTGATCTGTGATAATACAGCGTATAATTGTTGCATCTATCATAATAAACTAACTATTACACGGCATATAACTGCCATATCTATTATAATATATTAGTGATTACAAAGCATATAATTACTACACTTAATAGAATATTGACCTAATGATAATATGATGTGTAACTGATAAAGATCTATGTGTGATGATTAGCCTGATCATTTGTGGTCAATCATTTTAATCTCACACACACAGATTAACCAAAGGGAAATTTTAATTCCAAGTGGGGAATCAAACCCTGGTCAAGGCTAAACCTGGGGGCAATTGTAAACTGTCCCAAAGCCAAGCAAAAAAATTAATTGGCCCACATCCTCTGAAACCCAGGAATGGGGACTTGGGTTGCCAAATGGCCCAAAATTCCCCTACCAGCTTCCCCAGGGAAAAAATAATGAAAGGATCCATCAAACTGACAAATCAGGAGTCACCAATGGAGCTCAACTTGAGAATAATTTATTGAAAACCAATAAGGAGTTGCCAGTAAGTCCAATTGCAGTTTTTTAGCAGGATATAACTGGGAACACTGACATCCCCTTTCTTTGTTGACATCTTCATTTAATAAACTTTTGTTGGTTAATGCACACTGAGCATTTATACTTTGCAGGAGTTTATTACATTATCACAAATTTTATACTACTGATGCTTTCAGACAGAGAGTACCTCCAATACCAACATCAGTTCTGAGAAACAGAGCAACTTCTTGCTGCCTCCAACCAGCCATCACCAGCCTTTACCCCATCTCCTAGAGTGCTGGACCAAGAAATAATTCCTGCTCCTGCACCACGCCTCTCTTTTCCTGGTGTTTTTCTGCTCCACCAACTTGCCTTGCCAAGCCTGACCATGAGTGCTGCCACAGGAGAACTTTCTCTTGTTCCTTCCGCTTCATCATATGATTACAGCAAGCTTGGGTTTTCTTACTTGATCATGCTGGGGCCCACTGAGCAAGTGATACCCCACATGGGAGTGTGGCGTCCTTGGGCCACAGCTGCCAATTATGTGATGTGGATGGTCCTCATCATCTACTGGGCTTTCCAGGCTTGACCCTTCCCCTAGACCTAAGGTTCCCCTGGGAGCCATCCAGGCCATGACACCTAGTAGGTAGCAAGGACTTCTAGGATAGGGAGGAGCTGAGGTAGCTCCATAATCCCTTGGCCACTTGCAGGAGGTCAGTAAGTGGAGCCCTTACCTAACAGACTGGTAAGTGGTCCTCATTTATGTTTTCCTGAAGGCTTTAGAGAGGTCTTGAAGCCACCAAAGGGAATTGTATATTCCCAGAGATGTTTTCAGAGTAGCTGCTTGGGGAAGCAGCTGCAGAAATTGATAAAAAGACATGTCTCTGAGAAGTAAAGTTGGTTACTTTACAGCTAAAAGCTCAGGATTGACACCTGGGTGAGTAAAGACAACTGCAAAGACTTGAGGATTGTCTGTGGTTGTATGGCACAATTGGAGGTCACTTACAGGGACACAGTCAAAATTCAGTAGCCGTGTAGACTATTTGCCTGAGTGTGAGGTATTAGTAACAAGGACTTCAGAAGTAACTGAGGTGAACCATAGTGAGGAATTAAACCTAGGTGATTCACAGTGAGGATGGAACCTTATTGGTTCATAGCTGAAGGACTGGAAGATCATGATGCAGGACTGGCTGAAGTACTGGAAGATCATGGAGAAGGACTAGTTAAAGGACTAAAAGTTGGCTGAGAAGAGCTAGCAGAAGTAGAGGAAAATCAGGCATAATGAACTTGGACTGCTTGAGATAGGATTAATGAAAATAAATAAGCAGATAAAAGAATTAAGTAAGCTGCTAAAAAGAAATGATAAAAAATTAAGATATATAATATAAAGAAATAAAGAAGAAAGCAGGAAATATTTCAAAGAAAATTAAACTGTGAATTTATAAGGAATCAATTTAATGAGAAGGAGACAGAGCAGACAGAAACTGAACAGAGAAACTCTAAGGGCAAAGGCTGGAGTTTTGCCAAAATCATTAGAAGAAGCAAGAAGCATGTGGTTTCAAATGGCTAAAATGTTGAAGAAAACGCAGAGAAACACAGAGAAACTTTAAAGAAATTAGGGTTCAAAAATCCCTTAAGTAAAACATAGTTGGAAGCACTTGAGTTTGCTGGAGAAACGTGACAGAAATCTGGCAAAACTGTTTGAAACACAGAGCAAGTGTTTATCTGAAGTAAGATTACTCTGGGTTTAAACCAGGGTCAAAAGCAAGTCATTTGGGGAAAAATTTGGCAAAACAGTTCAATACAGGCGTTTGATTGGCTGCAGGTCAAAGCTTGTTTGATCAAGGTTTTAATGGCTTTAACTGAAGGGTTTAAGCCTAAAAAATGAGGAAATGAACCAGGAAACACTGGTTTTTAATTTGCTGAAGTAATTTAAAAGGTTTAATATATTATAGAGCAGAAGAAACTGGATAGTTTAAGCTGTGTTGCAACTGAACTAATGATAGTTCAGTTTTTGTTTAGGGAAGACAACAGTCCAATAGAAAGGACAATAATGAGTAGAATAAGATGTAGTTTATTCTAGAATATTGTGACTAATATACTATATGGGGGAAGCCACCAGGCCACAGGGGGTGGCACAGTGTCAGGCTTCATGTAAGGTTTGACCCTGAGGAGTACCTTATGCAGGGATCAGCAAAGTTAAATTGGTAGCGCTCCTAATTAGGAGAAAGTGCCCGCAATTCAACATTACCGTCAGATTGATCCATGCCATTAGATATGTCTTGGGGCAACTCATTGAGCGCCTCCTGTGTATAGTAAGATATGTTGATAGTCAAGGAGAGAAACTTGTTTGCAACACCTGGAAACCCAAATATCTGAGAAGAAACAGGGAATAAAACAAGTAGACATAAAAGAGAGTGTAGTCTAAGGCTTTTCAGGGATTGGAAATAGTAGATAACAAAGGACACTGAGATAAAACAATGAGATGGAGACCAAGATAAAGGTGCAGAAGACCAGGACTCAGGAGAAGGAGTCCAAGAGATTGCTGGAGGACTCCAAGTATTGAAACATCAATTGTTTCCCATACCCCCAGTTCATATATCAGAAGGTTTCTAAGGGGATCTTCCTTCTGAAAGAGAATAAAAGCCCATTAAAACCCCTGCTCAATTTCCAAGTAGTACCAATAGTCACTATGAGTGAATTTCCTAATATCTTCTACCCTAGCTAAGGGAAGGAGGATACTTACTTCCAAATTTGTTGAAGGTTTGCCACTAGTAAACCTTCCCAGGAGGAATGAGAAAGGCTAATTAGACACCTTGAGATGACAGATAGGGGTAGGGAATTCATTGAGAATGAGTTTACTAGGCTCTTAAAGGATTGTTACAGGCCCACAGAGGGTCTAGCACCAGCTGAAGTACAAGTATATGGTGGGGATGCTTGCCTAATAATAGGGAAAGTATTAGAAGAGTTTGCTGTAATACAGGTCAAGTACAAACTTCAAGCTAGCCACATACCTCTACTAGGGAATAAAAACTTCTTCCAGCTGGTCCCTGGCTATGACCCAGGACACATAATGGGGACTGATGTAGAGGAACCCCACACTGGCACTCCTATTGGCTAGGTTAGAGAGGTTCATAAGAGGGCATGGTTTGAGTTTGGTTTGTTCCTCATTGGTTGGTTTTGGATGTTTCTCTGAAGTCCAATCTGTTCCTAGGTCAATTATAAAAACATGGGCAGCTGAGTCTGCAGGCTGGCGGCCTGTGGGGGTTTGGGGTTCAAATACTGGGAATGAGATTCTGCATTGTGAATTAAATACAGATAACTATCACACATGGCACTTAGGGCCCATAATCGGGATACAGTACTTTTAAAAGCTATGGTGACAACCAAAATAACTCAGATTTAAACAAAATGATTTCAGATTTAAACAAAATCCAAGTTGTGCAAGATTCAGTATTCAATTAATTTATAAAATTTCAGTTAATAAATGAACTGTCAAACAAAAAACAAAATTTCACTAGCCCATTATACAAAATTATATCAAACAATAACTGGTGTAGTTCAAACCACAAATGAAATGAACTGGTGCAACAAGTGAAATATATGAATGCTGTTCTGGAATATATTATAATCCAATCAGGATTCATATGAGGCACCAACAGAAGAACTAAAATGAAAAAAACTTGATCAATCTAGAAGCAAGATTACACAAGCACAAAACAAAATGAAGTCACACAAGATGTGTAGTATGAGCAGCCTAAAATAGAACACTATCAATTTAACAGCCAATCAACAGCTATCCAATTTAGGAATAGAGGCATTTTATCCATTTTCATGGCTCCAGATTTGTATGAAAAGGTTTTGAGAACCTTCCAAATATGAACTTGAGATTACAATAAAAACAAATCATTACATTTTAAAATCTCTACTTTTAGTGATTTTATCCTAGGTTAATTACAATGGTTTTTAACAGCAATATCTTTGACAGCGCCAGCAGCCAAGCCAGCAGCAGCCAGACCAGCTTCAATGGAGGCAAGGCTCAGAATGTGAAGGCACCTGTTTACACCCAAGCCTTTGAGGCAGGTAACAAGGAAGCTGACCTGTACCTGACCACTGACCCCTATGGCTTTGAATTGTTCAGTAGTCACATAGTGTCTAGCTTTGCCCCTGCTCCCATACCCACCCCCGCACAAGCTGCCCACCAACCAACTAATCAGGATAGCAACCTTGATTTGGAACAACTTCCTGCCACCAGCCAACCTGCCCCCTACAGCCAATCAGCCTTCAGCTCCACTGGCCTAGCGCCCAAAGCAACAAATCATCACTGTCCAAATTCTTCAAGAAATTGTGGCACTGAATCTACAGGGTCTGTCCTGGGAACAGATTGCCGCCCATTTGCAATTTACCCAAGCTACTGTCATGCGGGAATTCAACAACCTGATGAACAGGGGGAATCTGATTGGGACAGCCAAGAAGCCCAAGAAGGCCCCCAAGTCACAAATATCTGAGGCATACCCAATCATGCTTGACCTCCTCCAGCGGGACCCCAAGCTTCCCTTGACCCAGGTCCGGAAGCAACTTGCTCACCATGGCATTTGGGTGTCTGAGCGCATGGTGCAGCTCTGGATGTACAGGAAGGTGGCTTCTATATGGGTTCTTACCAATTTTGCTGGCAACCAATGGGATGGCGCTGAGGATTCCCTGTATGACACCGCCATTGAATCAATCCTGGTCCAATTCCTGATTAGTCTAACTGATGATGTCATGTTCATCTCCTACTACAAGCTATCAATAGATTTTGATTATTTTGGCAAAAAAGTAAAAGCTGCCATCAAGAATAGAAGGAAGAAGGTCAAGAAGGGGACGTCCATTGGTGCATTTCTGGCTGTTTCAGCCAAGGGTTTTGTCTACTATTGGACAAACCCAGATTTCATTGATGGCTACTCATACAGTCACATCCTCAGTGGATTACTCAACTCCTGGGATGGCTCAAATTCAAAGCATCAGGTTTTCTTGAGCCACCAGATGGAGGGTAGCTCCACCACCCTCAAGGCCATCCAGGGACGCAGGCACCAGGCCTCAGTCTACCCTGCCGGCCATGCAGACGTCCATCTGGCTGATGTCATCTTCTTCAACATGGGATCCACATTACGGGAGCGCCGCTCTCAGGCTTTCAACAACCTCTATCTTGGGGTCCTTGACCACAATTTTCTCTTTGGCTGCCAGATGGTGGCTGACTTGTTTGCGCAAATGGTTTTCCATGTGAACATGGGCAACCAATCACATAAGGATAAGCGCCTTCCACCTTGGGCCACTGCCACTTACCAGCCCATCCAGCCAATGACCAATGAGAAATACAACAAGCGTTATATGGTAGCCATCACGCAAAATCCTCCTGCCTCCACCCCTGCCACCAACACCCCTAACCCGCAACCCCAACCCACCCAATCCCAGACCCCCCAGGCCAGCACCGCCTCTACGTCTTCCTTTCCGTGTTATTCTGCCTCCTAGGCATCACTCTCCCCCACCCCAATAAACCCCTGTAACCAAACATTTTCTATTTATATCATCTTTTTTTGAATTTCAATTGTTCATGTTCTCTTTATTTATAGTTGGTTTTATTCTTTATGTTCAGCTTATTTTTATAAAATCATATATTTACTATATTGTGTATCTAGATCCAGAACACGGTTATTTTTAGCACTTAAACATAGCCCCTTGTGAAAATATTAACAACAATTTGGTGATCAGCTAAATTTGAATTAGAAAATTATAGTGTTAACTGTTTTTAGATAAAGTTGTTACTGATCCAAATTCAAAACCTTAATGATAAACTTTAAGCCAATCAGGAGCCAAGTGATAAAGTGATTGTTGTGACATAAAAAGGGTCATTCAATAAGTCTTTGATTCATGTGCACTAATTAATATGATTGGCTGGATGTTTTGCCATTGTACTCCATTGCCTCTGTGGCAAGTTGTTGGTGGACTAGTGCTAACCCAGCAGCTGATTGGGCACTAATCCATCAACAACTTGCCACAGCAGCAATGGAGTACAATGGCAAAACATCCAGCCAATCATATTAATTAGTGCACATGAATCAAAGACTTATTGAATGACCCTTTATGTCACAACAATCACTTTATCACTTGGCTCCTGATTGGCTTAAAGTTTATCATTAAAGTTTTGAATTTGGATCAGTAACAACTTTATCTAAAAACAGTTAACACTATAATTTTCTAATTCAAATTTAGCTGATCACCAAATTGTTGTTAATATTTTCACAAGGGGCTATGTCAAGCGCAAAAATAATATGGTAATTAAGAAAACAATGCCAACACTAAGCAAACAACAAATATTGAGATGAGCTTAAAACATATACAAAATGGGTAAAAAGATGGGATAATGTAGTAGATGGGAAAACAAAAAGGAATAAACAAAGAGGCAACAGTATCAAAATAATACAGAATTTATTGGGGCAAAAGCTATAAAAACATATGGAAAGGTTAGTAAAAAATCAATGAGAGAATTGGAGAAGCTTCTGAAGGATCTCAACTTGGTGATTGTCAAAATAAAGGACATTGACTGCAAGATCAAAGCCAAAGTGAAGTCTGCCGTCCTTGAAGGAGACAAAATAGACAAGGTGTCCACAAAGGCCCTTATGACCAAAATACCAGACACTTCAGAGAAGACAATCAAGCGCTTACTAAATATTCAAAAAACTGTGATCAAGGGCCTGCAATTTAAGGCATACAATCTTTCTGCGCCGTCCGTCTAGGTTGATGACCTGGAGATGTATGAACATCTCAAACCCGCCAAGCGTGCAGGAGCAGAGGATACCAAATTGCCTGCTCAACTGATTGTGACAAGAATGACCAAGCCAGCCAAGGCTGTGGGCAAGAAAGAAACAAAAGAAGGTAGCCTAAAAAACAAAATTAATAAATTTTCAAAAAACTTACCTTTTTTCTTAGAAAATGTAGACAGCAAACTCTGCCAAGTCCTGGTCCCCTTTGTCCTGGCCACCTTTTATGCAAATTATGCCACTCATGTGGCAAAGCAATTGTATCTGTCCCCCCTGTTGTGTGGGAGCTGGAGGACTGTATTCACAGGTCCTTTCTGATGTCACAGGAGGTGTTGGCAGAACTTATGCATGCCAAGGGGGCATCTGAGTGGGCAGTTACTGCCTACAAGGATGCCCAACTAGTCATCCTGGACCTGGTATCCCTCATTGGAGTTTACTGTGTAAACTCCATTGAGCTTGTTTGGGATGTCCTGGCGACACTCCCATTCAAGAATGTACTGGAGATGGGCCGGGCCCATGCGGCTGCTTGCTTCTGCTACCCCTTGGAGCACACAATTTCTTACCTATTGGAGAACTTTGGGCGCGCAGTGGTCAAATTGGCTATTACAGATGCAACTGCCGTCAAGAAGATAAAAATTCTTCTTGCCAACTTTGGGTTGGCCTGGAGTGCCAACGAGACGGGGCTCCCTGCAGCCATGGAGCTGACCTTTGCAAAGACCAGGCACAACAAGAAGATCAGTGCAGTCTATAATAAACTGTGTGAGTTCACAGAAGCCTTTGAAGGGCAAAGGCTTCATCTGGTTGTTTACCTGGGGTTCCTATTCTACTTTGGGATGGGCGCGTCTGTAGAGGACCTGGACGGGGTCCTTCTGGGAATCAACAAGGCCCGGCTTGCACTCGACAGGAAGAAGGTCCCCCTGGATACGACTTGGTAGACCATGTAATCCAAGACACCCTGGTCCTGGCTGGGCTATACAGGTTTGTAGCCCCGCCTGAAAAGCTGCTGCTTCACTCCCACCTGACCCTACTGCCTTTCACCAGCAGGAAGGAGTATTTCAATAAGGGTGTATCCACCGTTCACAGTGTGGTGGTGGAGGTTGTGCGCCACCTCCATTGCAGGGTGGGTACATACTGAAGAACCCACTACAGGCGCACACAATAAAAATCTGGTTTCAATAAATTTTATTACAATTTATAGTATTCTAATTATAATAAATTTTTTTAATTTTTATTTCAGCAAACCAGTTTTTCAAAATATATTGCAGAAACAGTTTTCATAAACGCATAAAATTATATGTTAATAAAATAAATTCTAACTTGTACATTTTACGTTTAATTTTTTTAAAACTATTTTTATATTTATTTGAACAAAGTGATTTAAATATTTTTGCGTAATCCAGTATTGAGCGTTTGAGATTACCTCAGATGGCATAATAAAATAATATATAATAAAATAAATAAATTACTTACATCTATTGATGGATCTTCTGAATGTGATTGCAGGCGTGGAAACATCTAAATATAAAATGATAATTAATAAATCTTGAATAGTTAATAAGAGAATATAAAAAAAATGGACACGCTAAGCCTTTAATTGATTTGCTGTTTAGCTAGGCACACAGGGATGAATGAATCAGTGTGGCCATAGAATTTGGCCACAGTCTCAGCTAGGAGGGTGTGGATCCCGGCCTGCAGCAAATTAAAGAGGTCCTTGGTCCCAGTTGGGGCTCCTTGCTTGACAACTTGCTTGAGCCACTCAAAGACTTCCTCAATGGGATTTAGGAAGGGCAAATAGGCTGGGAGGAAGAGAAGGCATAAATTTGCTGTGGCCAATTGCTGGGGGCCCACTGCAATGCTTGTGTTGATCATTGGGAATTCCTCAAGAATGTCAGCCACCTTGTGGAGACCAACATTGTCCAACACAATCACATTGGTGAATCCCGGGCTGTGCGCCTCAGGTGCTCCTGGACCAATTGGAGGAATGATAAGAAGGTACAGCTGTTGTGAGAACCCAATATCTGTCACAGTAAGTTCCATAATGCCAGGTATTGTCCGTCCAAGTAAGAAGGCACAGAAGGCTGGGAAACCTGTATCAAATTGACCAAGTTAACAGATTTAAACCAAACAGTCAATCAAAAATAGATCACGGCTGCTCCAGTATGCCATCTGAAACCAGCTCCCCCTTGTAAACTGACGTTGATAAATTGACGTAATATGAAGGTCACCTGATATAAGCTCATTAATCAGCATGGTTGTCAGAAACTGGTCACAAAAGGGTTCTTTGCAACCTGGACTAGATACTTACTTGAAGATGCCAAAGGAATAGGAGATCAAGACTCAGGTGGTATTGCTTAGTCAATTTTTCTGATATATATTGAATAATTTTCCCTGTTTCAACTCTAAGAGTTGAGTCCTTCTAAATTTACTCAATAAAAATCAATTATCCCAAGTTCTAATTTTAAATTTTAAAAATGCATCCTGTGCTCAGGTTGTTGCGGTATATCCTGTACAATCTGATTCTGAACAGAATCATTTCAGGAAGATGGGGCCCAGCATCTGGAACTTTGTTGTTGGCGCCGCAAAATGTTAATTTCATGCCAGCCAATTTTGTAGCTCCTCCCCCATTCTAGAAAATGAAAATTGTGTCACTTCTCAATGCCCAGAATTCTACGCTGAAGATGCATTGATGCTTTCCCAGGTCATTTATCTTGGTTTACTCTGGTTAGGATTGATTGTTTTACTTAATTCTGGAGTTTCAATTGGAAATTTCACAAAAAAAATACTTGAAGCCGTGTTGGTGGTTAATCATCAATTCTATGTGGATTTGGGTGGTAATTCCCCATCATTTAGAAACGGCTTTATATTATCCAGTGATTTCCGTCACAATATCATTTGATAAAGCTCAACCCCCTTTGGACCAAGGAGAGCCACCATTGAGTAGGCTGTGGCGTGGACTGCAGCACGCCGAGCCATCCCGTCATTGGAGCCTTTGGGGACATAACCATTGCGCATTGACAAGGCAAATTCCAATTTTTCAATATAATAAAATTTGACTAACCCTTGGCTTTGAGGGCAGTGTACGCCTCTGCATAGTTTTCTGGACGTCAATATTGGCTGGGCTGTTTCTGTTGTAGGGGGATACCCCAAGCTTTTTCCAGGAAAATTGCATTCCCTTGACCAAATGATAATAGAAGGAAATTGAGGCCTCAATCCCAAAAGTAGATTTAACCATGGCCTGTATATTTGCCAGTTCAAGATGGCAGTCCTGGGTTATCCACTGGCAGATTGCCCATTTGTGCTCCTTGGTGAGCATGGTAGAAACACGCAAGGATTTCTCCGCGCAAGGACACAACCAGTATTGATGAATTTTTGGAAGGCCTTGCTGGCATACTTGGGATCCACTCCAACAAGGGCCGCAGCCGCCTTGTAATCACCCAATTCCCGCACTAGCTTAAGCAGGATGATGCGTTTGATGTCGGGGATGTGCTTCTGGGAGGGCTTTTTAGCGGTGGGGATTGACTTGTTGGCATTGGGCACAACACAGGGTATAAGTACCTTGTATAGAAGGCTGCAACCTTTTTTAACACCAGCTGTCCCTCATTGGTTTGATAGAACTGGGGCTCCTTGTCATCCTCCTGATTGCCATCACTGACGTAGGACTTGTAGCTAGTATCAAGTACAGGCTTCACCTTCTCCAGCATGGCTGACAGGACCAACTCTTGCCGGTACACAATGTCAAACACATATTAAGTAAGTTCTATCTCCTTGTTTCTAACTTTCTTTGTAGTGGTGACCTTGGTTGACTTCTGGGTCAGCTTGGGACCCAAGGGTTTATGCTCTGCACCCTAGCAGCTTGTGCTCCTTGAACTGGCTGTGTCAGTGCAGCGTCACTATGGAACTCTCCTCTTCCGCCTCCCTCCTGAGTAGGCACCTGTGTTGTACTAAGTCTATTCTTTGACCCGCGGGGGCAACCGCAACTGCGGCGCACAACAGGTGTAATGGTAGTATGTTGCTGTGTTCCTTCCATTTTGAGAATTTAATAAAATATTAAATAAAACTTAATTAAGTTACTCCCTAATTTTAATTTTTGCTTTTATCTGAATATGGATATTTAATTAAAGTTTTTCCCATCCAATATCTGAATTATAGATTTTTTATTTCTCAATTAGTTGTTTTTGGTTTTACAACGCCCATTTTAGAATACTCAAAAAATCCACTCATTTTTCTAGATTTTACTGCCAAATTCAAACACCCAACACAATATTTTTAAAATTTATGTTTCAGATCTTGTGTCTTATTTTAGATACCTTGGTATTATTCATTATTACAATCCATTGCACACATTGCGTGAGTGATTTTGTTTGCATTGTGCGTTGTTATTGTGTTTCATTTTTGGATTGAGTTTTGACACACCTTGCTTGGGTGTATTTTGTCACTGATTCACATAGTAAACATATGTACACCGAAAGTCAACCCACACCATTTTGTTTGTGAATCAATGTATTTCAGATTATATTTTGAATGGTTTTGCTTTGCGTGTGAGCCTTTTGTTGCTGTGTTGACCCATTTTGCCCATTAACACCAATAAACCCTGTTAACAGAGTGTATATTTTAACCTGAGAGATGGATTTTGTTTAAATCTGAAATCATTTTTTTTAAATCTGAGGTATTTTCAGTTGTTGCCATAGCTTTTAAACTACTGCATGTAAATCTAAGTCTGTCAACTGAGACACCATATTTAAACTGCACCTTATATATAAGATAGCTTACCTTTCTATAATAGTGCCTTTCAAATTAGGAAACTTATACACCCTGAAAGCCACAGCAAACACTATACAATCCCTTGTGCTACATAAAGAAATTATCTAGTCCAATATTATCTTCCATTTTTCTATAACTCTGGTAAAAAAGCACAGTTATGACAGATCCAATTTCTTCAAGCTTTCTATTAATTTGAAAACCATATCCCAAGTTACTGAAGCAAAGAATTTGTTTGTGGTTTGGAAATGTGATGTATAAATTTGTTTAATTATCTAATTGTTGTGCATAAGATTTGCGCTTAAGTTTATTACCCTTGTAACCCCTGGTTAAAAATAGTAAATATGATAGGAACCTAAATGGATGTTAGATTATTTGTTACTAGTTAGCAACTTTATGGTATGGATTATGTGTGCTGTAGGGTTAGTTTTTATTTTTATTTGATCTTATCTATCCATTAATACTAATGCTCCTATTAACATATGAAATGTCTGGTTAAAAATCCAGCTCAACCCAGTGCACAACTTTTGTTTTCTCTGGACTGATTTTGGTTTTTTATCTCAAATTGAATGAAAAGTAAACTTTAAAAATATTTTACTTTCATGAAAATATATATGAGATAATGAAAATCTGCATATTCGCAGAGGTGGGATATGACACTAGTCACAGCCTAATTTAGTGTAAAACTACATCTACACCACAGCCAAGCCAAAGGAGAGTGAATCTACTTTTGTATGACCAAGCATACATTTTATTAGACAAGATTTCCAGCTAAATGAATGCACATTCTAATCCCAGTTTTAACTTTGTTAAGAAGCTAATGTGGTGTCAGATTCAAACATTTACAATCAGTCAATAGCCTTGAAAATTTTGTAGCCCAGTTTTAATTCCCATCACATCAATTCTAATAAGCCTCTCTCTTACTTGCAAATTTAAATATTGATGTTTAAACATATCACTGTCCTCTTGATCTCAATAATAATCTTTCTTATATTTACTTTTGTTTTAAGTTGATTGGCTGCAGAGAGCTTCCACAGAGACAGGTACTGCTTTCTCATTCAAACTGTTTCTCTTTAGTCTGTTTTAATCAAATGTTGGATATTTGAAGTCGTGCACTACACTAAGAGTGGATTACGTGTCAATTTCGACTGATATAGCCCTTGTAACAGCTCTCAACTTTAAAATTTAAAATGCCATCAAATTCCAATTAGCAAAGGTTTGGGATTCGTTCATAATCTGCACGAGTCATCAATATAAGATCCACGTCTTGCAAATGGAGCCATTTAAACTGCAGATAAGCGTACTTAACTAAGCAACGTTTGAGTTGATTTATTGCCTGTTGGAAGTGAAGACCTGTTATTTTTGAAATATTTTCCTTAACTATGAAGAGCAGATTGGTTTTAAAATTGGCCACTGAATCTCAAATCCAAAAAACTTGGGAAAATACGTGCCAGGAATGGGGGCGTGGTGTCAGTGTACAGGAATATTTTGAACGTGAAACACTTCTCCGCTCCTGTCCTTTCACTTCTTCAAACTTAGCAGTTTGGGTTCTTGTACCTGAAGATGACATAGATACATTGAATCTATTAAGCCATCTGGAACTTATATCTCGACCAGCCTATGTGAAACTCAAGCAGTTAGTGACAGAAAAGATCTACACGATTCTAAGTGTATTTACTCCCCCTGAACAACGAAAGAAAGGCTATGGTACTTTAATGCTGGAAAAGTTATGTGATATCATGCGACTGGATGCTGTTGGCGCAATCCTTTTTTCTGACATAGGAAAGTTTTACGAGCGATTCAACTTTAAAGCTTTCCCGTCATTCTCATACTATAATTTTTGCATCTAAGCTTGAATCACCTCTCTCCGATGTTGAACTAATTGACGAAGAAGGCCTGAAAGAAACCAGCGTTTTAGATTGTAAACTAATTGAAAGTGAGCTCGACGAAGACGCCATAGCAATTGAGCCTAATTTCGACACATACTACTGGCACATCCAGCGGAGCCGCTTTTATGCTAAAATTCATGGACAGGCCCTTCCAGAAATTTTTGGGGTAAAATGTATCCAAGACAACCATGATAATTTCAGTTTACAGTTTATTATCTGGGTCAATGATTATACCCAGAAAAAGTTGGTTATCCTTCGCCATAGACTAGGAGACAAAGCACCCAGCCTTCTCAAAGCGGCTCAAGCTTATGCCCATTCCTCAGGGATGGAATCCCTTATAGGTTGGAACCTTGACAAGACACTCTTTGGAAAAACAGGGGTGTATGATAAGATTGAGGTTGTTGAACGTACCCACGATTCCCTCCCTTATCTTCTAGATTTTAAAGGTGGTAGACATCTTGAATGGGAAAACGTTCAGAAATACACTTGGGCTTAAGTGCATATCACTGATATTTTTTTAAAGCCTTTCCACTATCACTTTGTCTATATTGTACCATTTTATTTACAGTTCAAGCTATTAGTCCAGATCTTTAGATTCAGTTATCTACCTTAAAATACCTACCAAATGTTTTGCCTTCCTAACTTAAATTTAGCTGATATAGGTATGCTTATTTTTAAGGCTCATCTTATACGCTCTCACAAGAAGCTTCAAGCAAATTAAATTTTTGCCAGCATATAAGGTAGATTTACATGTAATTACCAAATGTGGAACTGCTGAAGATTTTAGGGCTTAGTATGATATATGGTTAGGCTAACAGCTCAATTAATTGTATAGAACAGTAAAGTGAATCTACCCAGTATTTCAATTAGCTTACATGCATATAACACCTTTATTGCAAATAACTGTTTGGAAGTATATATAATCAAAAAGGGGATACATTAGTAAAGTTTGAATCAAGAAGCGGAAAATAGTTTCTATTAAAACAATGATAGATTTCTAAATATGAAATTTACTACTGTAAATTCAGAACCTAAACGTAAAAATGCAGGATTGTCAAATCCTTGGTCCGAATTTCAAATCACTTTTGTGGGCAACTCAGCTGAGTGAAAAAATAAAATATTTAATAAAATCAACCATTTATTTTGACTTTTTTGAGTTATTTAAATTGGCAAATTTCGAATCTCTTGAGTAGATAACTCAACTAACAAAAGACAAAACTCAGCAAACAAATGCAAGATACATGAATCAGAAATGCGGGATTCTTATGTACGATTTGAGATTTCCTGTATGTCAAACAAATCATAGACATCATGTAAAAATTAATGAATCTGAAATTGTGGGATTGTCAAATCCAAAAACCAAGTTTCAAATCATAATTGCAAGGAATTTGAAATAAATATAATTTATGGGTGTCTCAAAAAGGATGCTAAAGGATCTAGAGTGGATTTGTGCTGATTCTTTTAGGAATCACAAGCATTCCCAAAAATTACCCTATTACATTTTAGGACGGCTAAAATTTAGATCATAATATTCACAAAATTAACATATATAACAATAAAATTGACTAAAATATACATTCCTCTTCTTGAGTTTAAAATTATAATAAAATTTTTATTATGTCTTCTTCCAACACCAGCCAAGTCAACAAGCTGTTCCCTGGCCTTGACAAAATCATGCAGGGCTATGCTGGGTCTTCTAATAGTGAAGCCTCCCTCTATGGCCACTCCCAACCCGCAGGCCCCTCCGCAAGCACCACCCAGGAGTGTGTTCTTTCTCCTGCGTCCTCAAGCATGGCCCTGTTTGCCCATCACACACAGGCAGCTGCTAACCCAAATCATATAGCAACACTAGCATCCGTAATTGACCAAGTGAGCCATGGGGCCACCAATGAAAGCCAGAATCCAGAAACAGCCAATCAGATGGCACTGTCTGGTTCTCAAGGCAGACACCCCCTGCCTTCAGCCAATCAGCCTGCAAGGTGCAGAAGAAAATTGATCACTCTGGAGATTGTTCTTGAAATGGTTGAAAAGCAAGGGATGCTTATGTCCCTTGGGGAAATTGTGGCCGCAATAGGTTTTGCAAAGTCCACTGTGGCTGCAACCCTGCAAGCCCACGCCAACTGTGGCCCTCCTACCAAGAAGACCCCAACTGATGCCTGTACTTTGACCAAAGGTGACACAGCCCATCCCCTTATGATGGTCATTATGGAACGTGACCTGTGGATGCCCCTGGTCCAGGTACGTCTCCAGCTGGGACTCCACAGCATCTTCACCAACAAAAGAATGGTGAATTTGTGGATGCACAGAGTTGTGGTTGCCGCCAGAATCCTATCCAATCAGGTTCTTGGTGGCCCCAGTTTGGTGGATACCAACCCATACAATTTGACCATCATCAATTTTATTAAAGGGAGGGCAATGAGGGCCTGTAATGACATCATCTTCCTATCATATGCTAAGATTTCTGCAAGTATCCAAGACTATGGAGTGAATTGTATCCAGTCTGATGTGTACAAGCGCGGCCCAATCTTGTATTGTTTTGTTGGGTTTTATTGGCAGTTTCCCCATTGGGCGTCAATTATTACTTGGTAATATCAAACACCGCAGATGGGTATGCCTACCAGACGGAGCTCAAGGCCATGCTGGAGGAGTAGGCCACACAAAATGCCATGTACACAGTTGTACTGAGTGCTGAGATGGAGCAGCGTGAATGGGCAACCCAAGAAATCAGGGCTACGGGGCATACCTGTTGGTCTTACCCCATCAATCACGCCAACATGCATCTTGCAGATGTATGTCTCTACAATTTTGGTTCTGCCCTCAGGCGCTTAAAGCCTGCCACCTACAACAAAATATGCACCCAAATTGATAAGGGTTATGAGCTTTTCCATTCTGTGTTTGTCCAGGACTTATTTGATCTCATCATCTTCTATGCAAGTGATAGTGATAAGTCCAGAAAGGACTCTCGCCTTCCCCCTTGCCCATCCATCTGTTTTGCCAAGCCCGCATATGTGACAGAAGAAGAATTTGAGCAATTGAAGCAAACTGCTCTTGCTGCCCCTTCCCAGTCAACAAACCCTGCCTCCCCAACCCCCCATCAAGACATCTGCCTTCCAACCCTGACTCCCAAGCCACTACCAATCCCCCCACTATCTCTGATTCCGTCTCTTTCACAGGCGCAGATGAAGGCAATGTTCATTCTGCCCATTCCCTCCCCTTCCCGTCCTTTGATTAGTAAATAAATCTTTTCTTTGTGACAAATTTTTAAATTTGATATCTCTCTTTCAATTCATAATTAATAATATTTTCTTTTTACATTATCAACATTTCCCATAATTAATATAATGTTGTACATTTTATGAATAGCTTAACATTATTAGCATACATATTTTTCATCATCATTAAAAAATTAAAGACAATAAACATAAATATTGCATTAGAATATTGCAATTAGACGTCAACTCTTGATATTTTGATATTATGTGCATAACTCAATGCATTTTGACTAATAAAATTCATTATAAACTTGGCCTTTTTCATTATAGTTTATTAAAACAGATTGTTTTTATACTAGAGAGCCATTAACGCTTATGTCACAAGTGACAAACTCTTATTGACTATGCTTATTGAAAAGCCTCAACTACAGGATTTGAACCCTGGCACCCGCGGGCCGCCAGCCCGCAGGGCCAGCCACCCACAGTTTTTGGGCTCAAATCAGAGCAGGATTTGACTTTGGAAAATCCTTTATAGCTTGATGAATCAAATTCACCTACATCAATACTTCCCACGCTAAAGGTTCCTGTTAACTTGACCAATCAGCGGGTGGGTCCAGCCACTGATCCCAAAATAACTCAGGCCCATGCGGAAGGGGAAACAAAGAACCTTCCCATAGAACGTGGGCCACCCAGAGACAACCAATCCCACAACCCGACTAGGGAATTTGAGCATTCTCAGTTTGAGCCAGCCAATGGAATAACCCCCACAATTGATGCCACCGAAGACTGGGAAGACCTGCTAAACGGGAAAACGCGGACCAAGGGAATTTGTGAAAGCTTTACCATGACAGATGGGCATACTTATACCCTGGACTGCCAGGAAGATGCCCATTGCTATTCTTTCAATAAAGTGACATGAACCTTTGGTTCAACCAGATCATACCTGATTTGTTATTAGTTCTACTTCATTTACAGCCTACATCTCGCGGTTCCGCACCCCACACTTACCTACCCCAAGAAACCACAGACCAGCCACCTGACTTTTACTGTCCACCAGGAGCTCCCTTTGGCCCAGTACATTTCACCAAGTACTCACCCAACCCAGCGTATTTGGAGTTTACTCTGGAGGATATCCTAATCCACAACCCCAAAGCTAGAACTAGAGAGACAGAAGTCCTTTACAGAGAAGGCACCAAAATTATCCGGCCCCCTCTGCTATTCTGCAACAAGTACAACCACCTGCCTGTGTATTTGGTCCCAATGACTCTGCCTCTCACCCCGCGGCCCAACCGCCCGCAAGAATACATTGCCACTAATGAATCCACTTCCACCCAGATATTTGGGGTGATGTATATCACCTTCACCGGATTGATTGATTCTATGGTGCCTGTAAGCGGACCTTGGGCAGTCCTTGGGAAATTGTTATCTTATATTGTAAAGTAAGCCCCAATCATGTGGTGGGCTCTCCCTGCTGGGCCCGCGGGCCGTCTGCCCGCAAGTTCTCAGGAACCCCCCGCTGGTTGGATACCTGACACCAACGTCAAAAAGTTGGAGGATGTACCTATTCACATGGATATTTGCTGCATAGCCCTCAACCGCCAGAAGACACCACAGGGATATAGGATAGTCGAGTACGTCCTGTATGACTCATTTGCATTGGCAACGCTATACAGGCACTATGTGCCCCCCCAAAAACCTACTAGTCAATTTCCTCACCTGCCTGCCTTTTATCAAACAATCAACAACCACTGGGGTACAGGGCGCCACCCCTCTAGCAATTACATCCAGGGTTGTCCACCACGTACAGAAGAGTACGTGGATCCAATTAGATACATTAGCTGAAAATTTAATTTTGGGGTATAATTCCCCAGAATAATCACATTTCCTTTGTAATTAGCATCCCCCAATAAATATTTTCCCCTTGCAATTTTTTTTTACTTTTTATATTTTAATATTAAAATTTTTAATACTAAAATATGTACTATTAAAATTTTTATAGTAAAATTTTAATTTTAATTATTTAAATTGTTGTGTATATACTTCTGGGAAGTATAATAAACAAAATAAAGGGGAAGATTAAGAAGAGAATGATACTTTATTGAATATGAATCTAGGATAATATATAGTATCATGACAAGCCACATGTTGTCCATGTACGTCATGGCAGTCACAGGGTTTATCTGAGTAATGTTCCTATTGAGTCACAAGGCTTAATCAAGTTGTGTTCCATTTAGGACCTGGATTGAGAGATCCCTGTCATAGATGGTTAACTGATAAAGGTGCCACCGGCTTATTGGTTGGGCGGTGAACCACTCGGTGAGCCACTTGGTGATTTACTTGGGGCATTAATTCCTGAGAGGGAGAGTAATTGAAGATGTTGTGACATCTCCCCCTGGGGTGCTAGAAGGTGTAGCCTTGGGAATCTTCTTGAGGGTATCTGGTATACAGGCCTGGTACTGATCCAGTTTGGTGTTAGGGACAGGGAGTCTTGAATTTTGTTGGGCTGCTCTTGCTTTACACAGACAAAGTTGGTCATGATGCATAATTTTCAGTTTGGTTCAAGCTCCAATCCCTTTGATGAGGTACGTGTTATTGGGTTTCACCTCCATGACAATGCCTGGTCCGCGCAACCCTGGGTCTAATTTGTGCAGGTTGTGGTTGACAACCCAGATCTTGTCTCGGACTTGGAACCTTTCTTGTTGTAACGGGATTGCTTCTTGTTAAAACCTTTGTTGTTCCAACATCTCTTGGTTTCTTCTGGCTTGTAGTACTTTTGGGTCACTGCTGTCTGGAATCTTCTTGGGGAGTGGCAGTTGTGGTCCCGCAGTTGTAATGACAAGTGAAGGTTTCCAACCATAGACAAGTTCATAGGGGCTTTTGCCTGTATTGGGGTTGACTCGTGTTCTGCAGACCATGAGGGCAGTTGGTAACATATTGACCCAGGCTTTTGGATTGTTGGCAGATAGCTTACTGAGGGCTTCCACTAGAGAGCTGTTTAGTTGTTCTATGTGTCCATTTGCCTGAGGGTGATATGGGCTGGCTGTGACGTGTTTTATTCCATTCTTGGCAAGGTATATGTTGGTGTCAATAGCTTTGAGTTCAGTGCTGCCATCTGTGATTAAGAGGTTGGGTTTTCTGAACTTAGCTATGATTTCCTTGCCAATGAATTGTCTCACGTCATTGCCTTTGTGCTCTTTTGTGGCTTGTGCTACGGGCCATCTGGTTGCATAATTGATGGCTGTGATAATGTACTTCTTGCCTTTGCTTTCACCAGGCATAGGTCCCATAATATCCAACAACCATACCTTGAAGGGCTGTGTGATGGATACGGCTACCACTGATTTGGGTGGAGCTTTGGTTTGGGCGTACTTTTCACAGACCTCACATTGTTCTAGTACTTCTCTGATATCATCTAGCATGTTGGGCCACCAGTAGTGAGTCTTGAGATATTCATGCAAGTTTCTGCTACAGGTGTGTCCCAAGTCTCTGTGATATCAGAGGATTGTGTCAATTTTTTGTGTTGACAGAACATAGAGTACCGTGTCACCATTTGGAAGGATTTGGTGGAGGGTACCATATATGTTTTTGAAAAGATTTTTGTTCTTGAGAACTTTCTCTTGGATGTCCATTGGTGTGCCAGGTGGGAACCCTTCCTGGAGATTCCCCATTATTAACATGGGCCAGTTGGGGTCATCATCAGTGCAGAGGATGTGTTTATTGTATAGCCTTGATAGGGCGTCTACAGTAAGCATCTCCCTGCCTGGTTTTTATTCAATTTGCATGGGGTATCTCTGTATGAGACTCATCCATTTGGCTTTTCTTCTTGACAGGTGTTGTTGTGTTTTAAAGAATACCAATGACTTGTGGTAGGTGAGTACTTTGAACGTCTGAGCTCCTTCTAGGGAACATTGCCATTTCATGAGGCAGTGTATGATGGCAACCAACTCCTTATCGTGTATAGGGTATCTTTGTTTGCTGTCTGATAGTTTCCTGGATTCATATGCCACAGGGTGGAAGTCTTTTTGGGCCGTTTGGATACAGAGGACTCCTCCTATGGCATAACCAGAGGTGTCGGTTTCTAGCTCATAGATACCCTTGCAGTTTGGATATTGCAAGATGGGGGCAGTGACCATGCGCTATTTTAGCTGGAGGAAATGTTGATCTTGTAAAGGTGTTCAGACAAACTTGGTTGTTTTCCCAGTGATAGCTGATAGGGGGGCTGTTAGGGCGCCCCAGTCAGGGATGAACCTGTGTACATATGCTACCATTCCAAGGAAAGTGCGGAGTTTGCTCTTGTTTCTTGGGGCTGGAATTTCTGTTATAGCGTGTATCTTGTCTGGATTGGGCTTGATACCGTCCTTGCTAATGATATGACCAAGGAAGGGGAGTTCAGTTGAGAAGAACTCGCATTTGGATGGTTTGGCAATCAGTTGGTTTTCCTGCAGGGTGCAGATGTCTTCCCAGTGTTGTTGTAGGTTGGGACTATAAATGATGATGTTGTCCAGGTAGATGATTGCTCTTTTTCCAATGTGTTCCTTAAATACTTCATTAATGAAGGTTACAAAGGTACTGGGAGTGTTTGTCATGCCAAAATTGAGGACAACACATTCAAAAGATCCATACTTAGTCCAAAATGCAGTCTTTGGAATATCTTCAGGTTTCACGCAAATTTGGTGATATCCTGCTGTCAAATCAATTTTTGTGAAGATTTGGGACCCCCCAGGGCATCAAAAAGGTAATCAATTAGAGGCAGGGGATACATGTTCTTTATTGTGACCTTGTTGAGGGCCCTGTAGTCTGTGACTAGGCAGAGGCCTCCATCTTTCTTTGCCACAAAGAAGACAGCAGCACCAAAGGGTGATTTTGAAGGTCTGATGAGGCCTTTCTCAAGTGCTTTGTCAAGGTAGGCTTTCAGAGCGTTGTCTTCTTGTGGTGTGAGGCAGTAGATGGGTTGCGCCTTAGGCACACTACCTTTTAAGTTGATCTCATGTTGAATACCCCAATCAGGAGGCAGTCTGGGTAGTGATTCTTGGAATACAGAGGGAAACTCATTGACTAGATGGTCTCTAATTGGGTTCTGTTTGTGTTGGGTTTCTGTGTTTTTGAAGTGAATGACTTCATACGTACACATGCTCTAATTGATTTTGCTGATGTCAGTTTCTTTTTCTGTTTCCATGACCTTTACAAATATGTGGTCCCTCATGAGAGTGTCAAGGTGTGTTGGGTACACGCAATGGTGGACTTCTCCTTGCTGGATCATGAGGATGGCACTGTCCCAGTCTATGTGAGATTTTGTCTTTTGCATCCAATCTAATCCAAGTATGATATCGTATTTTGGGATTGGGATGATGGGGCACAAATTGTTGTTTGGACGTCTCCAATTTGGGCCCAGAAAGGTTTGGTCTCATGGGTAACTGGTGTGCTGCGGTTGTCCGCCATGAAAACTCTCTTGATGTTACTTTGAATGGTAGGTAACTTCATGAGGTCTGCAAAACTCTTGTTAACAAGCAATTGATTGGCTCCAGTGTCAAATAGTGCTGTGCCCTGGTATCTGCAAAAATGGAAAGGATAGATAAGGAGTTTATTTCCAGATTGGGTGGCAAACAGTAGAGGGTTGCTGGATGGAACTTGGATCATGGTGATGGAGTCCACGTCCTGTTCTCTGTACAAGTCTTGTGTAGAGGGGAAGGGCGGCTTGCCTAAGCACTCCCCTGAGCTTTTCCCTCCTTGTTGGTATCTTCAGTGCTAGCCTGGTTGGCTTGTGCAGTGCAATTTCTGTGTTGAGGTTGGGTACTGTTGGCTCGGTTGTTTTGCTTATTGGGGCGGGGCTCTCTTTTAACTGCAGGGTTGTCCTTGCATTTGTTGGAGGTGTGTAGATTGTCAGATTTCTGAGCTGCACGTTTTCCTTCCAGGAATACATCCTTGAGGTTCTTGCAGCAGGTCATGTTGAACTGACGTCTGATATGTGTAGGAAGGACATTGTAAAAGTCCAGGTGTGGTCCAGGTTCATCAAAGTCAATGGTGTTGGGTGCGTAGTCATGTAGTCCTTCATACACGGCTATATATTCCTCAATGGTTCCTGTCATTTTGAAGGTCTGGAGTTTGGTCATGATCACTACGTCTGAATCCTTCATGGAGAATCTTTTGAGGAATGTGGCTTTGAACACTTCCCAGTTTTCCTTCTGATCAGGGTGTTGGGCTAGCCATTTGGTAACAAAACACGAGGCAGTTCCTGTGGCGCAGAGGGCAACTTTGCTAACCCAGAGTCTTTGGGGGTACTCCACTTATGCAAACTTGCTCTCAGTGCTGTTGATCCAAAGAGAGGCGTTCTCACGGCGTAGTCCTGTAAAGGCGCCAATCTCAGCGGTACGTAAGTGTTGAAACACAATGTTGGGTATCTCAGGTTGCGTAGACGCTGTTGTGGCTGGCATGGTAGAGAACAGACTGTGGGTTTTGAGGGAGTTTTACTGGTTGATGGGCACAAGGAGATTATTGTAGATGACAAGTCCAGGGGGACGTCTTGTCCTACTTTGTAATCTCTCCAACCGTTAGGGAGTGACATTGCTTGGGTTCTTTTCTTGGGAGGAATTTTTCCTTTGAATTGGGTAGGTATGGATAAGCTACCTGTGCTAGCACTGTTGTGTATATACTTCTGGGAAGTATAATAAACAAAATAAAGGGGAATATTAAGAAGAGAATGATACTTTATTGAATATGAATATAGGATAATATATAGTATCATGACAAGCCACATGTTGTCCATGTACATCATGGCAGTCACAGGGCTTATCTGAGTAATGTTCCTCTTGAGTCACGAGGCTTAATCAAGTTGTGTTCCATTTAGGACCTGGATTGAGAGATCCCTGTCATAGATGATTAACTGATAAAGGTGCCACTGGCTTATTGGTTGGGCGGTGAACCACTCGGTGAGCCGCTTGGTGATTTACTTGGGGTGTTAATTCCCTGAGAGGGAGTAATCAAAGATGTTGCGACAAAATATTAAAATTTTAGTATCTAAAATTTAATATTAAAATTTTAATAATACATATTTCAATATTAAAATTTTTAATATATGATATTTCAATATTAAATATATCACAATTAAATAAAAATAGTTAAATTTTGAATATTTAAACTTTAATAGATAAATTTTAAGATTTATAATTATAATTTTACTTTTAATATTTTAATTTTATTTTAAATTTTAGTAGGTAAATTATAAAATTAATATATCTAAATATATTACAAGACATTAGTTAAAGTTGCAATCTTGTCAAATAATAAAAATAAGTTGAAAATGCTTTTATTTACTAGCTCATTGAGTACAGGTTCATTTATTACATATACAAACAACAAGAATTGAATTTATCCGCATCATGTGGCCTGCTCCACTTATATTCTAAACAAGTGATTGTTTAGAACTTGAATTACCTTTTCCTTGTAATATGATTTGATAAATATATTCAATATGCTTGACCCACGTCCTAAGTACTAATTAGTAAACAATACATAAAGATCATTGGATTCTGTAAATGTGGCTATAGTGGCACTGAAATAATAAGGATCAGATGATGACCTGCAAGGTCCAATTTGTGGCTTAACAAAGCCAAAGTACCGACAAGGATTCACAATTGTTTAAATAAAATTAATCTATTTCTATCTTTTTTAATTTATTTATTTGTTAGTGCAATATCAATATAATATTCAGTGCATTATAATAAAAATATATTCCTCATACCTAGTATAATTAATTTTACTTACCTTTTCTACATACTCTTATATGTCTATAATACAATCAAACGTCACATTATTATATATAAATAATAATTTTCAAGTCCTAATAAAAAAACTAAATAAAAATAAAAACAAATAAAACCCAGAGCGCCCATTTACCTGATTAGCTCAGAGGCCAGGGCTTTAGGGAGGAAGGATTCTGGCTGCTCACAGAAAGCTTCCACCACATTGGGTGGTATTGCAAATTGGCTGATATCAAGAATGTTGAAGAGATTCTCTGTGTCCCAAGGTAGGCCTTGTTTCATCTTATTCTTGATCCAACCAAACACCTCCTTGATTGGGTTCAGACATGAAGAATACAGGGGGAGGAAGAGGAGTCTCATTGGGCAGTCAGCCAGGCGGTGGATGGCCAAATGGCTATTTTTATTGATTGGCAGAACTTGGACACAACCAGATCCACTTTGTGGAGCCCAACATTATCCAGCACAACAATGTTGGTTGTGCCGCTATAATTTATCTGAAGGTACTCCTTGACAGCTTGGAGAAAATCAAGAAAGGTCCCACTTTTATGGGAGCCTTTAATCATCTGATACTGACCCAACCCGCGAGGTCCAAGAAGCAGACCATGGAATAGGTCTGGGAACAGACAGCTGCATGATGGGCTACGCCATCCTTGGACCCCTTCTTGACCCACCCATGCCTGGACCTGAGTGAGGAGGAAAACAACAATTTGTTGATATAGAAGAACAGGACATTCCCAGTCTCCTTTAGTGCCAGATATGTCTCAGCATAAATGTGTCAATCCTTGATGGTCTTTTCACTGTTCCTGTTGTACAGAGAAACTCCAAGCACCTTCCAGGAGAAGCCCAAATCAACCATTGTTTTGTAAACAAGGGTTTTGGAAACAGAAAGCCCAAACTCTGTGGCAAGCATTGATTGGACAGCAAGTGTGTCCAGGTGGCAATCCTTGGCTACCCACTGCTTGATTGCATCAATATGCACAGGCTGCAAGAGTTTTGGCTGCTGCTTAGCCTTTGTGGATTTGGCAATTTGCCCGGTGTTTCCATACTTGGTGTTGATGTTGGCAATGTATCTGGCCATGACACCAAATTGGGACGCAATATCCCAAACCACTATTCCCCCGTTCAAGCAGTTGAGGAGAGCTTCACGCTCACTATCTGTCAACCAACGCCGGCCCTTGACAGGTACCACGTCATCCTGGCTAGCAGGCTCAACACAGGGGATGGGGACCTTTGTGTAGAAGGTGGGATCATGCTTGCAATAGCGCCGTCAATAGTTGAATACACAATAGGTGCAGATGGCTCAACAGTGGTGGCCAATGGCTCATATGAGGTATCAAAAACGCAGGAGCAGGAAGTAGCAACTCTTGGATCAAGAGTGCGGGGCCAGGTGACAACTGGGTACACAGTGGAGGTGTATGTAACCTCATTATTCCCAATGACCTTTGTGTAGGAGACTTTGGTTGTAGGCCTTGAGAGCAGCTTCTGTCAAGGATTAAGACTACTGTTCCTGGATTGAGATGCGGGAGGTGGTTGGCTGGCGCTGACACCTTGTGAGGCCTGTGTATTGGCATGATTCTCTTCAATTTGTGCTCTGGGTCTGTTCTTGAACCCTCTGGGATGCCCTTGTGGACAGGCTGCCCCATGGGCTGGTGCAGGAGCTGGTTGGGAATGCAACTGAAGGTCCATAAAAATAAAACAGAAAATATATTTTAGATTAAATATGTATTTATTTGGATTTATTGGTTTAGTTGTGAGTAGTTGTTTTCTCTTGATTTAGCCTTGAATAGTAGCAGAGTTTCTATATCTGTAATTTGAAGTGTATAATATTGTATCCTTTCCAGTTTTGGATAATTTTAAAGTTTAATCACTTTTTATGTCTAAACATGGTTATTGAGATTGAATTTTTAGTTTGATTTTAGTTGTGGTGGAGCTTCTTGATTTGGGTTGGTGTTTTATAGTGTGCTTACTGTACATTAAATTTGGATTCCAGTTCCTGCAATTAATATCTGAGTTTACTAGTGGCATTTAAAAGTGATTTTAAATTTGGTTCTTGGATTTGACAATCCTGCAATCCCAAAAAACATAGTAAACTTAATGAAAATGGTTGATGGATTTGAATGCTTCAAATCTGATTCCAGTTAATTCATTTTGTACATTAGAAATATGCAGTTCAACTTGAACTTTGAAAAGTGTCTATGAGTTCCTGCATCTTCAAATATTCAAATAAATACTCAAAAAATCAACTTAATTAAAAAAGGCCATCCCACAAAAGTGATTCAAAATTTGGACCAAGGATTTATCAATCCCGCATTTTTACGTTTAGGTTCTGAATTTACAGTATCAAGGGTGAAATGTAGCCAGCTTGATATTTCAAAATATCTCTAGGAGTCTGGAGGTTTGGTATTATAAGGTTCTGATCATATTTCAGGGTGTGAGGCACTATTTTTGATGGCTCTAATATTGGTACTAATAGAGTATTTATACAGGGTGATAAATGAAGTTATTGTGATATAAATTCTGAGATCCTAGATGTTAGACCCTTGGGTACCTCTTTCAGAGTTCTGGGCTGAGGTTTCATATTTTTCAAGTATTTCTCTAGAAATCAGTAGATAGATTTATCTTTATACAGTTCTTACCCTTTGACTCTTAGGTGACTATAAGAAATAGATTTGAGATCCATTTGAGTTTTGGTGATGTAGGTGTTACAGTGGTTTTAAAAGCTATGGTAACAGCCAAAAATACTTAAGATTTAAACAAAATGATTTCAGATTTAAGCAAACCTCAGTCAGGCAAGATTCAGGAATCAAATAATCTATGTATTTTTGATGTACTGGCAAAATGTTAAACAATAAACAAAATATCACTAGACCATTATACAAAATTATAGTAAATATTAAGCAGCGTAGTTCAAACCACAAATGAAATGAACTGGTGCAACAAGTGAAATGGATGGATGCTGTTCTGGAATATATTATAATCTGATCAGGATTCAGATGAGGCACCAACCAAAGGCTAAAATGAAACAACATTAGAGCAATCTAGAGGCAAGATTTCACAAATACAAAAAAAACAAAGTCACACAAGATATGTAGTATGAGCAGTCTAAAATAGAAAAATGATAGTTTAAAAGCCAATCAACAGCTATTCAGTTTAGGGACAGAGGCGTTTTATTCATTTTCAAGGATTCTTATTTGTATATAATGGTTTGAGAACCTTCCAAATATGGAATGATGATTACAATAAAATAATTCATAAAATTTTAAACTTCTACTTTTAGTGATTTTATCCTAGGTTTTTGCAATGGTTTTTACTAGCAACAATTTTTACAGCGCCAATGAGCAAGCCAGCTTCAATAGAGATGAGGCTCAGAATGTGGAGGCCCCCATTTACACCCAGGTCTTTGATGTGGATAATAAGAAAGCTGACCTGACCCCTGGCACCTATGGGTTTGACTTTTTCAGTAGTCACCTAGCGTCCAGCTCTACTCCTGCTTCCTTACCCACCCCTGCACAAGCTGCCAACCAACCAATCAAGATTGTAACCCTGATTTGGAACAACTTCCTGCCACCAGCCAACCTGCCCCCCTTAGCCAATCAGGCTTCAGCTCCCATGGCCCAGCGCCCCAAGTGCCAATGATCCCTGCCCAAAATCCCCAGGAAATTGTGGCACTCAATCTGTGTGGTCTGTCCTGTGACCAGATAGCCAGCTAATTACAATTCATCCAAGCTACCAGCATGTGGGAGTTCAACACCTAATGAATAAGGGAAACCTGGTTGGGATGGCCAAGAAGGCCCCAGAGTCCCAGATCACTGAGGTATACCCAATAATACTTGATCTCCTGCAGCAGGACCCCAAGCTTCCCTTGACCCAGGTCTAGAAACAACTTGCACACTATGGCACTTGGGTTCCTAAATGCATAGTGCAGCTCTGGATGCATGGGAAGGTGGCTTTGGTCCAGGTACTGACCAACTGCAACTGGGACCAATGGGAAGGCAGCAAAGATTCTCTGTATGATTACGCCATTGAGTCCACTCTGGTCTTATGCTTGACAAGTGATGAGGAGAGCTTTTGGAGAAGCTTTGAATATAGAATTAAGAAAGGAGAGAAGTATATTTATTGGATAATACTTTTGACTTATATAGCTTGTGCTGTGGTGGGGATATAAGTTGGATTAAAGATAAGAATGGTCATGTGCAGAATGAGTTCAAGTCTCTGGATACTTGGACAAGTCATCTGATATTAGTTTGTTGACTTTCTTGGTATGTTGAACTGTATATTAGATTGGAACCAAACCAGGTAATAGCTGGATGTTAAGTGTGTTGGCGGCAACCAGAATACCTGTACATTCAGTTCCTTGACACCCCCTTAAGGGGTTACTCTGGTACATCAGGAGGGGGCTTTGTCTTGACGGCTGCCGCCTGATGCTCCTGGAGCTGTTTGCTAGTTGGAACCAGTCTGATTGAGTGTTCTTCTTTACTGAGGCAGAGACGGATTCTGTGGTACTTTTTGGTGATGGGGTCTTTAGCGCCTTGGAACTTAACCAGATAGGTGTTTCTGTTTGGTCTGTATCTGATGAATCTTCCTGATCCCCTGTGTACTGAATCCAGCTTCTTCCTTTTCCCAGCTAAGACTCAGACAGGGGAGTTGATGGGGAGTGGTTCCTCTGTAGAGGTTACCTTTTGTGCTTTGAGTCTTTTGGTTTCTGCTATTTTAGCTTTGAGGTGTATGTATTGTAGCGCTGGCGCTTGTTCTACTATGGGAGGGTTTCCTGGGGGATTTTCACATACAGTTGGTTATTGCAGGTGACTATCTCTGGTTTGTATCTGTATACTAGTTCAAAAAGTGAGTAGCTTGTCCCTTGGTTGGTGCATATCCAAGATACTAATAATATATGTTTCACGTATAGTGGCCATGTTTCTTTGGCTTTGCCATCAATTATTTTCTCAAGAGTTCTGATGAGACTGCCGTTTAGGCGTTCAACTCTGCTGTTGGCCTGTGGCCTATATGGCAAGGTTGTGAATTGTTTGATATTTTTTATTTTAAATTTATTTACTATGTGTCCTGATAACTCTGTTGCTCCATCAGTTATGATGTAGTCTGGAGTTCTGTAGTCAGCTATTATTGCCTTGTTGATGAAGCAATTTATTGTTTCTGGCTTGTGATTCTTTGTTGTCCAGAAGATGGGCCAGAGTGTAGCAAAGTTGATGACTAAAATTAGGAAGTGTTGTTTGACTTTAGCTTCTGGGAAGGGTCCCACTACATCCAGCCCCCAAACCTTAAACAGTTCAGTGTCTGTTACTGGATTAACTGTTGGCTGGAGAGCCTTGGTGCTGGTGTATTTCTCACACACTTTGCACTTTTTCAAAATCTAAATTATGCCTTGTATAAGATTGGGCCACCATACTATCTCTTTTAAAGTGAGGTATAGATTGTTAGACTTTGTATACCCTAGTAGGCAGTGATGCCTTAGTATAGTGTTAACTCTCTGTGCAAGTGGGATGTAGGGAACATGTTTATCTTTAATGATGCAGTATACTGTATCATTTGATATGTGAATTTTTTTCCATTCCTTGCTAATGTATCATGGGTTAGTTGATATGTGTAGGGGTATTTCCCTTTTTTCTTGTACTCAGTGTTATATAGGTTGGGCCAATCAGGGTCCAGGTGGTCAAGATGATCCTCTCTTGGCTGACATAGACTAGAGAGAGCATTAGTTGTGACAAGCTCTAACCCCTTTTATATTAGATGTCAAGATTGAGCTGCTTCAGCAGGGACATCTATTTAGCTTGCTGCCTTGCAGATGTGTTCTGAGTTTTGAAATAAATTAAGGATTTATGGTCAGTTAGTACTTGAACGTTTAAATGTCCTTCTAGATAACATCTTTATTTCTTTCATGTGTGGTATATTGCTAGCAATTCCTTGCCATGTATAGGGTACATCTGCTCAGTGTTAGTTAGTTTTCTGCTTTTGTAACATACTGGCAGGAAGTCTTGCTGCCCTGACTGGTGGATGCGCAGGACTGCGCCAATGGCGGTGTTGCTGGCATCTGACTCAAGCTTGTAGCACCTGTTGTTATTAGGGTATTGCAAGATTGGTGCTTTGATCAGAGCTTGTTTAATAATTTGAAATTCTTGTCACATTCTGAAGTCCAGATAAATTTCTTTTTGGCATTACCCTTGGTTAAGTCATTGATTGGTGTGGTTAGTTTTCTGCAGTCTTTGATGTATTTCCTTAGGTAAGCTACCATACCAAGAAAGCATCTAACTTGTTTAATGGAGGTGGGGCGTCGCATGTTATTTTTGGCTTTTATTTTGTCTGGATCTGCTTTGATACCACCGTCAGAGACAATGTGGCCCAAGAACAGGAGTTTCTTTTCAATAAGTTGGCACTTACTTGGTTTTTCATAAAGTTTGTGCTTTGCAAGTTGATTGAATGTCTTGCAGACATGCGTGAGGTGTTCCTCTTTTGTTTTTGAAAATATAGTGATATTGTCAAGGTAGCATAATGTATTTGAGAGGCCGTTTAGTGCTTAGTTCATCATGGTGACAAACTTTGTGGGAGAGTTGGTCATCCCAAAGTTCATTACTCTACATTTGAAGGATCCAAATTGCGTACAGAACACGGTCTTTGGTATGTCCTTTTCCTTTACTTCAACTTGGTTGTAATCTGAGGTGAGGTCAATTTTGGAGAAAAATTTGGCTCCATAGAGCCTTTCAAATAGGCCTTCTATGAGTGGAAGGGGATATTTATTTTTTACCGTGCTTGCATTTAGTGCTCTGTAGTCCATTACTAGACAAAGAGTGCCTTCCTTTTTCTTTACAAAGAACACTGCCACCCCCACAGGGATTCAGATGAGTGAATGAATCATTTGGTTAGGTTGTCCTCAATATGGTTCTTGAGGGTTTGGGTCTCCATGGGGTAGAGTCTGTAAAGGGGTGCAGCCTTAGGTATGGCTTTGCATAGGTTGATGCCATGTCTGACCTCCCGTTTGGGGGGGTAACTCTGTGAGCTCTTCCTTAAATACATGAGCGTATTTGTTTAGGAGTGCTGCAAGTTCTGGACATTGGATTATGGTTGTTTGTATGTTTTTGAATTTGGTGTACCTCATTATGTGGAGGGTACTTTCTTTGGTTAGACTTTTCAAGTTGTCCTGATTTATGAATTGGTCAAATACTGTGTCTCTTAGGATGAGATTGTTAGGCTCTTTGAGAATGTTGAAACTGACTTCATTGTGTTTGATGAACATAGCCTTTGTTTCCCAACATACACTGGGATTCACTCAAGTGAACCAGTCCATGCCTGCTACAATGTTGTAGTTTATGTTGTTCATGACAAGTTCTTTGATGGACGTTTGTATGCCTTGGAGGTCAATTATGAAGGGAGTTGTTTCACCTTAAAGTAGAACCTTTGATTTTCTGTGATTCTGGCATATTTGAAGTTGAATTTGACAACTGGTATCTTATACTTGTGTTGTAACTTTGCTGTTTTATAAAAGTTACAAGGGGAAAATGTTTAGAAACTAGACAATATTCTTTATTTAGATATAATGATTTTATAGTTAGTGTGAGTCATAGATAACAGGAACATGATTGTATTAATCACAAAGTGGAATGGTGAAGGGAGTGGCTTGAACCTGGTAATGAGTCAAAGGCCAAAACAAGGTATCCATTGTAAGGGATCATCATTTGTTCATGTTGTTGGTTTTGGAAATTTGAGTTGACTTCTTAGTCTGGCTTCAAGTGACTGGATAATTGGAATTCGGGTCACAAACCTGCTTACTCAGATCCTTGCTGGCAGGTTGAGCCTGCTGTTTTGACACCCCCCCAACTGAAGGTTGGCCTCCTCTGGGGGTAGGTTGTCAGGAGCCTGGGCGCCATACTGGACCAACAGTTGTTCTGTGGCGGGTAGGACGGTCTCACATTGTTTCTGTCTTGCCTTACAGGGTCTCAGGCAATAATGATGGAAGACCTTGTCTTGTTTACGTTTCCCAAGTCCTTGCACAAGGTAGGGTTTTTTTACCTTTAGGATGATTGCTGGGGCTATTTTTTCTGGCTGTAATTTACTTTTGTCAATGTTCATGACCCAAACTTTGTTTCCAACCTCATGTCTATTTTGGATGGGGATAATGTCTTTTGCACACACTTTTCCTCTCCTTCTGATTGACTGATGTTGGCTTTCATGACCTGGGGGTCTGAGCAAGGTGGGAGCTTGCTTTGTATTTCCAGCTTGGGTCCTGACAATGCTTGGATGATATTGGGCTGTGTGCCATATACTAACTCAAAGGGGTTTTTCCCAGTGGATCTGTTCACATGAGTACGGCATACAAGCAATGTAGTCAATAGCTGCTTGTACCATTCCTAAGGTCTCCTGGCAGTGAGCTTGGCCAAGGCTTGCACAAGGCTGCCATTTAGCCGCTCCACAGGTCCATTGGCCTGAAGATGGTAAGGTGTTGTCACCGTGTGCTTGACCCCATTCTTAGTGAGGTGTAAGTTGATATCTTCATAGGTCAATTCTTAGCCTCCGTTGGTTATCAGGAGTTCTGGCTTATGAAACTTGCTGATGATTTCTTTCCCTATGAACTGCCACATGCCATTGCTTGTATTTGTCTTTACTTCTTGTGCTACTGGTCATTGTGTGGCAAAGTCTATTGTGGTAATGATGTACTTCTTCTCAGTGTGTTTTCCTGGCATGGGGCCCACAATTTCTAGGGCCCACACCTTGAAGGGTAGTTGTGTGCAGATGGGTAGTACTGACTTTAGAGGGGCTTGGCTTTTGGCAAATTTCTTGCATACCTTACATTGGTCTAGGACTTCTTGGACGTCGCAATATAAGGTTGGCCACCAGGCCTTGTGTTTAAGGAATTTGTACAGGTTTTGACTCTTGGTGTGTCTGAGGTCTCCGTGATATTTTAGGATGGTGTCTACTTGCTGGTGTGTGGGAATATAAGGGATGGTGGATCTGTCAGACAGTTTTTGATGTAGGTTTCCATATATGTCTTCAAATAAGTGTTTGTTCTTAATGACTGTTTCCTTTGTTATGTCTATGGTGCCAGGGGGAAGCCCTTTTCCTTTGTTTGGAGTACCAGGAGGGGCCAGTCTGGGTCAAGCCCATTCTCTCCCCTCATTGCTCTGACGTACAGGTGCACAAGTGTGTCTTCACAGTGAGCTCTGGACCAGGCTTGTACTTTATGAGCATATTGAATCTCTCCAAGAGTTCCATCCAGCAGGCCTGACGGCGGGACAGATTTGCTTGGGTTTTGAAATATATAAGCAACTTGTGGTTGGTCAACACTGTGAATTCTTCCTGTTGTTTTAAGTAGCAATGTCATTTGACTAGGCAGTGCATGATTTCCAACAATTCCTTATTGTGTATAAGGTATTAGCACTTGCTGTCTGTCAGTTTGTGTAATTTTTAGGCTACAAGCAGGAAGTAACCATGATTGTTTTTGATTTGTAGCACTCCCCCAATGGATGCATCTGAGGCGTCAGTTTCCATTTGGTATTTCTCTTTGTGTTTGTGATATGTAGGATAGGTGCTGTTGTGAGTTTCTCTTTAAGACGTCTAAAGCAGAGGTTTTTTTTTGTGGGGGGGGGGGGGTTCATACAAACTTGGATTTGGCGCCAGTTATGACAGATAGGGGTGCAGTCAGAATGCTGCAGTCAGGTATAAAACAACGTATGTAGGCAACTATTCCTAAGAATGTGCGGAGTTCCAACTTTTCTTTGGGTGGCAGCATTTTGCAGATAGCCTGGATCTTCTGACTTTTGGGTTTAATGTCATCTTTTGAGACAATGTGGCCTAGGAAGGGCAGCTGCTCCCAGAAGAACTGGAATTTGGAGGGCTTGGCTAGCAGCTTGTGTTGCGCCAAGGTAGCAAAGACTGCCTCTAAGTCTTTGTGGTGCTGCTCTACTGAGGGGCTATAGACAATAATGTTGTCTAGGTAGACTAAGGTGTATTTGTCTATGTGAGGTGCAAACACCTTGTTCATTAAGGCCACAAAAGTTGACGGGGCGTTTGTCATACCACAATTAAGCACTACACATTTGTATGAGCTGTACTTGGTGTGGAAGGCCATTTTGGGAATATCCTCCTCTTTGATACAGATATGATTGTAGCCTGTAATTAAATCAATCTTAGAGAAGACTGTGGCGCTGCCCAAGGAATCAAAGAGGTTTTCAATGAGTGGTAGTGGGTAACAATTATAATGATAACTTTGTTTAGGGCTCAATAATCTGTGACTAGGCGCAGGGTACCATCCTTCTTGGCCGCAAAGAACACAGCAGCCCCAAAAGAAGACTGTGAGGGGCAGATAAGTCCCTTCTCCAACGCCTCTTTTTAGTAAGCACATAGGGTGTTGTCTTTGTTTGGAGTCAGGCAATAGATGGGTTGTGCCTTAGGTATGGCTCCTTTGAGTTGGAAGGAGTGTTGAACATATTTTTCTGGGGCAGCCCAGGTAAAGCCTCCTTGAAGATTTCTAGATGGTGGGCTACAATTTTGCAATCTTGAGGTGTAGTGATGTCCTGGTGGTCTTTGAAGTGTATAATCTTGTACTGAAAGGAGTACTAGTCAATTTCATTGAGGTTTTTTTGTCCAGGGTCTCCGTGATGCGCACAAAAATGTGGTTACGTAGGAGCTGGTCTACTGAGTCAGGGTAGATCTGGTGGTTGATGCCCTCACATTTGATGATCAATACCAAGGTTGCCCAGTCTATGTGGTGGTTGTTCCTTTGAAACCAGTTCAGACCCAGCCTTTTCAAGCTTGGGAAAGTCTTTGATGGGACCTTATATTGTGGAGTGGAGGTTCTCTAGCATGACAGAGAAGGGAGCGGTTTCCCTTGTCACAGCAATGTGATGTTCATCAGCCAGGGCCACATTTTTAATCTGCAAAGGATTAGGGGCTAGCTTTAACTTTTCTACAAAGTTACTGTTGACTAGGGTTTGATCCGCGCCCAAGTCCAGGAGTGCTGAGCCTGTGTAACTGCAAAAACAGAAAGGATAAGACATCAGTTTATTGGGATATCTTACAATGATGTGCAGTACCATGTCCTCTGAGGGTACTTGAATCATTGGACATTGGTCCACGTCCTTGGGTTGGTACTCATTATTGGGCAAGTCAGGAGTTGTGCAGGGAGAGCTTGGCTAAGTTAATGCTCTCCCTGGGCTTTTCCCTCATCTTGGTTGCCCTGTGTGGCAGTGATACAAAAATGACTACAGTTTGACTGACTGTTGTTCCTGTTTCCGTGCCCATTGACGCCCACAGGGTTATGGTTTGAAATGCTGCCATTGTTCCCAGGGGGTGGTTGGCTCAAACGCCCAGCTGAGTGAGAATCTTTTGGTCTCTCTTTTTTTCCAGTTTGCACCTTGTGGAGAGCGTTGGACGTTTGTTCTGCTTTCTCTTCCTTGTGGTACAAACTTTGCAGGTTGGTTACTTGGTCCAGGTTTATGTGTCTCATTACGTGCAACTTGAGAGTGTTTTAGTACATGAGATGGGTAGCTGGAGTGTCAAAGGCCATATCTAAGGGGGCACATAGTTGGAGTTCCTTGTAGGCACGGGTGAGCTCCTTCACAGTACCATTCTGGGTTAGGTTCTTCACTTGATGTATGATCATAAGTGCGGTGTCTTTTAGCAAAAATCTTTCCAAGAAGTCTTGTTTGAAGGTGTCCCAGTCCTTCTCTGTGTGCTCTTTATGCCACTTATTGCACTAAGTGCCAGCTTCATGAGTCAGTTAGATGGAGATCTCTGAAATCCAGAATTTTTGCAGACATTCCATTTAGGCCAGTTTGCTTTGGGCAGATTGGATCCATGCAGCAGTATTATCATTGTTAGCCCCAGAAAAGGATTACAGGGCCACACTTCAAATTCTCTGGGCTATGTAGGCTGGCAAAGTGTTTTTGTCAGTTGCTCAAGGCATAGCAGAGGGAGCCTGGAAGAACCATTGGGCAACAGGACATTGAACACGGGGAGTGGAATCACCATGTTCTGATAGAGGAAAAAACCATCAGATATCTTGGCACCAGGTGTGTACATGGTCCAATCCAGTGGGAGGCCAGACATGATTCTATCAAGGATTTTTTGATGCAACAAGTACAGGCAACAGGTGGAATTTTGGGAATAAAGTAGGATGGAAACCTTACTTATGCTAAAAATGTTGTAACTGTGCTGTTTTAGCAGAGTTCTAGGGGGAAATGTTTAGAAACTAGATAACATTCTTTATTGAGAGATAATGATTATATAGTTAATGTGAGTCATGGATAACAGGAACATGATAGTGTTGATTACACTGTGGGATGATGAAGGGGGTGGCTTGATCCTGGTAATAAATCAAGCGCTAAAACAAGGTATCCACCATAAGGGATCATCATCTGTTCATGTTGTTGGATTTGGCAATTCAAGTTGACTTCCTAGTCTGGATTTGAGTGGCCAGGCAATTGGATTTTGGGTCACAAACTAGCTTACTTGGAACCTTGCTGGCGGGTCAAGCCTGCTGTTTCAACACTTGGTTAAAAATGGTTTGCTAACCATAGTGTGTTGTGCACAAGAGTTGAATAAAAATTTATGTGTATTTGATTTGTAAGTGCATGGGAAGACAAGAAGTTGTGATCAATCTTTAATTTTTACGTTCATAAAGATAGAACATTGTGGGACATGTGAAATGCAAGCAGCAAAGTTTGTGCCTTGGTACAATTTCTTGTCGGTTTGGGGGAGACAGGGGCACTTAGGCCTGTTCCCCCCTCTTTTCCCTGTTCCTCTGTTTTGAGAACTTTGAGGTCAGAGAATGTAGGGTCTGATTCATAGTGGGTTGCTGTTTCAGCATTGTTTACTTTGGTGGTGTCCTCTTTCTTGGGACAGGAGCAGCTTATGCTCTGGCTGTGATTGCCATTGTTTTAATTAGAGTTGCAGTTGCTGTGGTTTGTATTTTGGCGCTTGTTGCCATTAAAATTGTCTTTGCTATTTCTGTTGGAGGAGTGGTTGATGTTGTGTGCAGCATATTACATGTTTGCACGTTTTCTTGTGTGCTTGGCTTCTGTAATGAGCACAGGAATGGAGGGGTTGGCCTCTGAGCAGATGAGGGCAGCAATTAAGGGTTTCATTATGTTGATGAATGAGCTCTTGTATGCACTTTTTCATCTTGGTCTGGGCTTTAAGTTTTGCAACATATTTCTTCAAATTCATTGACATAAGCTGTGACAGTGGTCTTCTGAGGAAAGATTGCTGAGCTGTATTGCAATGTCTTGAAGGGATTTAGTGACACAGAATTTATGCGTGATATCAGCTTTGAACTCTTCCCATTTATCAAGCTGTTTGTCAGTTTGTGAGCCAAACCAAGTGACAAACCAGTTAGGTGCGACCTTGTACAGGTGCTTGCTGGCTTCTTGGACCCATTTTTGTGTAGATGCAGCTGGCACAGAGTTTAGCAGCTGAGTGATCTAGTCAGTTGATGATGTTTTTTGTTTTTACCAAAGAACTTGTTGATACCAATGTACTTGGTGTTGATAACTTTGCCTGTAATAGGTGTTTGTGTATTTTTTTGTAGTTGAAGAGAGCAATTGAATTGAATTATCTTGGCACATTGTTGCAACTGAACCAATGAGGGTTCAGTATTGGAATTGGGGAAGACAACAGTCCAATAGGGAAGGACAGAATAATAAGAATAAGGTATTGTTTATTGTAAGATATTGTGGTTAATATACTAAATGGGGAAGCCACAAGGCCACAAGGGGGTGGAATAGAGGGTAATTCCATGTAGGGTTTGGAGCTGAGGAATGACTTGTGCAGGGATCAGCGGGTCAAATTGGCAACACTCCTAATTAGGATGAAGTGCCCGCTATTTGACATTGCCATCAGATTCATTCATAACGTTAGATACGTCAAGGGGCGACTCATTGAGCGCCCCCTGTGTATTGTAAGATACGTTAGCAGGCAAGGTTTGAACCTCGGTTGCAACACCCCCCTTGCCCCTGCTTGTTGTCAGACACCAGGACTGGAGTCTGCAGAAGGTCTGGGAAGGTCCGCACAAACAACCTTTGTGTGGGGATGGCACGGCAGGGGCGCAAGCAATTGTGGTGAAGTTTCTTGGTGTTTCCCTGGGCATCCTCAAGTTGGTAGATGTGGTTGTTGTAGACGGCAGCTACCTTGAAGGGCCCTAGGTGGTTGGGTTCTAATTTGGCAGAATTGGGATTGAGGGTGTAGACAGGGTCACCTACAGTGTACCTAGCTTTGAGGTGTTTTGTCCCCCCTGCAATCCGCTTGTGTTTGATCTCCTGGGCTTTGGCGCACCATTGGTCTAGGGAGGGATTTGGCACTAAGGGGTTTTTTTTGGGAACCTTGGACCGTAGTTTCCCCTGTTCAATCCCTGTCAGACTTGTCAGGTGTTCCAAAGGCCAGGGTGTTAGGACTGAACCCAGTGCCCCTGTTGATTCTTGCTTGCAGGATCAGTAGGGCGGTGGGAAGATGTTCAGTCCACGCAGTATTAGGGTGCTCTTGTGAGAGCTTGGCAATCAATTGAACCAGGGAACCATTTAACTATTCCACGCGCCTGTTGGCTTGCGGATGGTAGGGGGTTGTGACTATATGCTGAAGCGTGTTCTTGACACAGTATGCCTTCACAACGTGTCCAACATGTTCAGGCCCGCCATTGGTGATTAGACGCTTGGGTTGCCCAAAGCAAGCCACAATCTCCTTACCAATAAAGCAGGTAACAGTGGTGGCAGTGTGGTTGGTTGTGGCCCAGGCCACTGGCCAATGTGTGAAATAGTTGATAGCAGTGATCATATACTTCTTACCCAGTCTGTCTTTGGGAAGCAGTCCCACAATGTTGAGGGCCCACTGGTCAAAGGGTTCCATAGCCTTGATGGGTAGGACAGACTTAGGAGGTGCAGGTTTGGACATAAACCTTTCACACAATACACATGTCTCAAGGAGGTCCGAGATGGCTTGGCGCATGCGCAGCCACCAAAACTTATGTTTCATGATCTCAAAGAGGTTATGCCCTCTGATGTGACCCAAGGTTTGGTGGTAGTGCAAGATGGTGTCTCCTTGTTGTGTGGTGGGAATATACAGCACTTCTCACCTGTCTCTGCTCGGCAGCAGACGTTTCCAGCATCAATGGTGAACTGACTTTTGTTATCCTTCAGCTTGGAGATGGTGACCAAGTTAAGGCCCTTGTAGCGGGTTGCCTCAGGGCGCAGGTAGAGCATGGGCCAGTCTGGATCCAGACCGTTGTCCCCAGTGATAGACGCTACATAGAGCCGCAAAAGAGCGTTGGCTGTAACAAGTTCTTTTCCAGGCTTATATTTGATGTGTAATTGATAGGGGGACAGACGTTCAACCCATCCTGCTTGGCGGCGTGTCAGATGGGACTGCATGTTGAAATACTGGACTGACTCATGGTCCGTCAGAACGCGGGGTGGGAAGATCACACCTTCCAAGTAATAACGCCACTTCTCCACGCAGTGTACAATGGCTGCCAGCTCTTTATCATGGATGGGATAACGTTGTTCTGAGTCAGTGAGCTTCCTGGATTCATATGCTACGGGGAGAAAGACGCCATTGTCAGTTTCTACCCTTAGCACACCCCCTATGGCCCTGTCAGAGGCGTCAGTCTCAAGTTTGTACTGTTGGTTCCGGTTGGGAAACTGCAGTACTGGTGCTGTTGTGAGCCTTTGCTTCAATGTCTTGAAAGCTTGATCTCTGGCAGGGGTTCAATGGAAGCACTGTTTGGTATTGAGGAGCTCAGTGAGGGGTGCAATTAGTTCTCCACAATTGGGGATGAACTTGCTTACATAGGCAACCATGCCTAAGAATGTTTACACTTGGCCCATATCAGTGGGGGGCGGCATGCTGGTGATTGCCTTGATTTTGGCAGGGTTGGGCCGTATCCCTTGAGCAGAGATGATGTGCCCAAGGAATAACAACTCCAACTTGAGAAACTCACATTTGGAGGGTTTAGCTTTTAGCTGGTTTTCCCAAAGGGTGTTGAGGACAGCACGGAGGTGTTGGAGGTGTGTGGTTTGATCTTGACTGAAGACAATAATGTCGTCAAGGTACACCACCACACACTTTCCAATCAGTTCCTCAAAGGCTTTGTTCATCAACATGGCAAAGGTGGAGGGAGCATTGGTCATTCTGAAGTTCATGACACAACACTTAAACAACCCGTAGTGTGTGCAGAAGGCAGTTTTTGCCTCATCCCCTGGTGCAATGTGGACCTGGTTGTACCCTGCAGTGAGATCAATCATGCTAAAGACCTTCACGGCTGCAAGTGTATCAAACAGGTTGTCAATCAGCGGCAGGGGGTATTTATTTTTTACTGTCACCTCATTTAGGGCGCAGTAGTCTGTGACCAGGCAAAGAGACCCACCCTTCTTAGCTACAAAGAAGACCGCTGCCCTGTATGGAGAGAGCAAGGGGCAAATGAATTTCTTATCAAGTGTGTTCACAAGGTGCTGGCAGAGGGTTTCATCTTCCTTTGCTATGAGACAGTATAATGGTTGTGCTTTAGGTAACAATCCTTGAAGTTGTACAGTGTGCTGGATCTCCCGGGGTGGAGGTAGTTGTTTGAGTGTTTCACTGAATACGTCCTTGTACTCCTCGAGGAGTACTGCTAGCGCTGGTGGTGTTGATGTTGATAAGGAAGGGACTGCAGATGGTTCTGCACAGATAACTTTGACTGAACATTGGTTAAAGTCTAGTTTCCCCCCTTGAAATTATATGAGCCTGTTTCTGTCATTCTGAAAAACACAGTGTCATGTAGTAGTTTGTTTATTTCCATGGGGTAAATCTGAAAACCCACCCCATTTCTATTGGGGGTGATGACAGAGGTATCCCAGTCAATGTAAGGGCGGTTATGCCAGAGCCAGTTGAGGCCAGCAATTACGTTGTGGCTGAGGCCTGCCATGATTGGTCCCAAGAGCTTAACCTGGACGTTCCTCATTCTTACAGAGAAGGGTACCGTCACGTGGGAGATGGCAATTATGCAGGAATCAGCTACATGTACTGCTTTGAATCTGCTGGGTACTTGGTCTAACTGCTGGGAGTCAGTAAATGCCTGATCTACCATGGTGTGATCAGCCCCGGTATCTACCAGTAACTTGTGGGTGTTCCCACGGAAACAGAAGGGATAGGACAAGTGTGTTACTTTATTTGCGGAATGAGCAACTTGCAACATGGGGTTGTTGCTATGGACCTGAAAGACGTCTAGGGTTTCAACCTTGTGAAGATTGTAGTTGCGGGAGTTCTTTGCAAGCAAGGGCTGAGAGGGCGGTCAGTTGGGGTTGTAAGGCCTCTTGTTGTTACAACCCCCAGGCTTTTCCCTAGTCCTCAATTAGTGCTAGCTGAAGTTCCCCCTTGCGGAGGCATTTAGCTGCACCTTCCTGCTGTTGAGGTTGGCAACAGCCCACTTACCCTTGGCCATTGTTAGGTGCAGGACGTGGTTGGGGTAGAGTATTGCTGGTGCGGCGGAAGCCCATTGAAGCCTGATTACTGGCCTCCACAATGGCTTTATAACAGTTGTCAATAGAGGTGCAGCAGCCAACAGGAACCCACTTGCAAATATGGGGTTTTAACCCATTGACAATGAGAGTGAGCAACATGGCGTTCCCATTGGTCACTGCTTCTGGGGCAGCAGCAAGGGCTTGTTGCCACGCGGCGAGATACTTGGGGACAGAACCAGTCTGCTTGATGGCTAGGGAGGGGAGTCCCCAAAATAATGGGGGAGAAGGTTTTGCTATATCAGGACTTGGCAGCGTCTTGAAATGTTCCCAGGTGACGTCAAACTCCTGGCTGGCCCAGTTGGTGAACCACACGGCAGCAGGCCCTGTAAGGCGGCCAGATGCAGTGGCAACCCAAATGGACTTGGGAACCTGACAGATACAGAGGCGCGTTTCAGTGGACTGGAGCCAACTGACAATGTCAGCTCCTTTGACACCGCCAGTGAAGGACTCTAGTTAGAGGTTGAGCATACGTTGCAACAGATCCAACTGTGGCAGTGTGACACTAGCGTCACACTGCCCAAGGCGAAGCCAATTGTATACACTGGTAAGAACTAACTGATCTTGATAGATGACATATCCTTAGGGAATGTCCCCCTTAGGGATTGGAAGGAATATCTCTTGTTGTGGAGTAGCCATGCGGCCTGTACTCTGTCCTTTATTGGGGGAATTTTGTTTTTGAGATAGGTCAGAACCTACCTGTGCTACCACTGTTGCAACTGAACCAATGAGGGTTCAGTATTGGAATTGGGGAAGACAACAGTCCAATAGGGAAGGACAGAATAATAAGAATAAAGTATTGTTTATTGTAAGATATTGTGGTTAATATACTAAATGGGGAAGCCACAAGGCCACAAGGGGGTGGAATAGTGGGGATTTCCATGTAGGGTTTGGAGCTGAGGAATAACTTGTGCGGGGATCAGCAGGTCAAATTGGCAACACTCCTAATTAGGATGAAGTGCCTGCCATTTGACATTGCCATCAGATTCATTCATAATATTAGATACATCAAGGGGCAACTCATTGAGCGCCTCCTGTGTATTGTAAGATACGTTAGCAGGCAAGGTTTGAACCTTGGTTGCAACAACATGCTTTGGGCATGTCCAGTCCTTTGAATACAAAGCATCCACTAGGTATATCTTTGTCAATATCATGGGCGCAGAAGTAAGTCTTCCAGGTTTCCTGGTCTTTAGCCTGGTTTAGTATGTGAGCAAAGGTGGGCGGTTTCTGTTCAGTCATTTTCTCTTTCATGGGTGTGGACAAAAAACTGTAGCTGCTATCAGTGATAAGGAGCAACTTTTGGGGAATCTTTGAATATAGAATTAAGAAAGAAGAGAAGTATATTTTATTGGACAATACTTTTGACTAATATAGTTTGCGCTGTGGCAGAGATATACACTGGATCAAATATAAGGATGGGCATGTGCAGAATGGGTTTGATTCACTGGATACTTGGAAAAGTCATGTGATATTGGTTTGTTTTTTTTTCTTGGTATGTAGAGATGTATATTGGATTGGCATCAAACCAGGCAATGGATGAATGTTAAGTGTGTTAGTGGCAACCAGAATAGCTGTACATCCAGATCTTTGACACAAGTTTGTCAGATGACGTTATGTTCATCTACTACTACAAGTGATTGATTGCCTTTGACAAGTTTTGTGATCAAGGAAAAACTACCACCAATAATGGAAGAAAGAAGGTCAAGAATAGGACTTTCATTGGTGCGTTCTTGGCTGTTTTGGCAAAGGGTTTTGCCTATTATCAGACAAACCCTGATTACACCAATGGCTATGATATAATCATATCCTTGATGAATTGCTGGACTCCTGGGATAGATCAAAGTCCACCTAACAGATTTTCTTGAGCCACCAGATGGAGGGTAGCTCCACTGCCCTCAAGTAAAACCAAGAACATGGGCACCAGGCCTCAGTGTACCCAGCTGGCCATGCAGATATCCATCTGACCAATGTAGTGTTCTTTAATATTTGAGACAGATTCTGGCAGTAACGCCTCCAGGCATTCAATGACCTTTATCTTGGAGTCCTGGAACACATGTCTCTCTTTGGTTGACAGATGGTGGCTGACTTGTTTGCCCAAATTGTCTTCCATGTGAACATAGGTGTCAGGAATTTATACTGACTTTGTATCCTTGTATATCCTTACAGCCTGCTAAGCTATTAATTGGAGAATATTCTGATATATTACTAGAAGGTTTAATTGATCTGAGAAGCCTTTTTAAAGTAGATTTGGATCAGCCATTACAAGAACAACCAGTAATATGATAGACCACCAATTATGACTAATTCCCAATTGGATAGAGCTATTCTGGAATACTCTAGCCTACCTCCAGGTTAGTAATCATGAGTCTATTCAAGGATCTGAAAGGGTTGTGATCAATTTTCACTGGAAAATCCGCCAGTGCCTGTGCAAGTTACTGCTAGAAAGGTTGCTTAAGAGTGTAAACTATGCGCTAAAAATAGAGTCATGTATTAGTGCTGCCACCGCCGGCAAGCTAAAGAATTATGCATAACTCTATGGCAACAAGTAACCAGCGCAGAGTATGATGATATCAAATACCATGTCATTGCATAGATGCCTGACTCTGGGGGTTGATGCTGGCAGTCTGGGAATGGAAAGACTGACCAAGCAAGAGTTAGATGCGCCAGATGATATTGTCCTGGCAAGAGAGCACAAGCTCTATAAAAGCCCTTCCATTGGACTAATGGAAAGCAGACAAATTTAAGATCCTACTGTAGAACATTTTCACAGCAGAAAAAACATCCAAGTTTGAAGACCATAGTCAGTACTCAAAGACCTTAGCAAGCTGCCAGCTTAGAAAGCTGCTTACTAGTTGTCTCCCTTGGACATCACCAGCCGTTGCCCTGCCAAGAAAACCCCAGGTATTGCAGTAACACTTGTTGTCATACAAGTGTTTCTATCAACATAATGACCAATATAACACAACTACTTAATAAAGTGAATCTTAATCAGACCGCCAGGTCTGAGAGCAGAACCAAAAGTTCTGATAAATAGGCAACCAATCACAGAAAGACAAGCGCCTCTCACCCTGTGCCACAGCCACCTACCATCCAATCAAGCTAATGACTGATGAGGAATACCACCAGCGGGATATGGCAGCCATCATGTTCAATCCATCTGCCTCTACCCCTGTACCATCACCCCTCACCTGTCAGCCCCACTCATCCAATCCTAGGCTCCCAGGCCAGCACCACCCCAACACCTTCCTTCCTGCACTATTCTGCCTACTAGGCATCACTCTTCCCCATCTCATATAAACTCCTTGTCACCAAATATTTTGTACTTATATTATTTTTATCCGGAATTTCAGTTTTTTTTTGTTTTTAGTTGATTGTATTCTTTATGTTCAGTTTATTTAAGTAAATCATGTTTACTATGCTATGTATCTAGATCCAGAAAACAGTTATTTTTAGCTCTTTACACAGCTCCTTGTGAAAATATTAACAACAATTTGGTGATCAGTTAAATTTAAATTAGAAAATTATATTTTTATTGTGTTTAGAGAAAGTTGTCACTGATCCTAATTTATACCTTGATGATAAACTTTAAGACAATCAAGAGCCAAGTGAGAAAGTGATTGTTGTGGCATAAAGGGTCATTCAATATTTTTTGATGCACGTGCACTAAATAATATGATTTGCTGGTTGTTTTACCATTGTATGCCATTGCTGCTGTGGCAAGTTGTTGGTGGACTAGTGCTCAATCAGATGCTGGGTAGCACTAGTCTACAAACAACTTTCCACAGCAACCATGGTGCACAATGGCAAAGCAACTAGCCAATAATATTAATTAGTGCACATACATCAAAGAATTATTGAATGTCCCTTTATGTCACAACAATCACTTTCTCACTTAGCTCCTGATTGTCTTAAAGTTTATCATTAAGGTTTAGAATTTGGATCAGCAACAACTTTCTCTAAACACAATAAACTTATAAATTTCTAATTTAAATTTAAATAATAACCAAATTATTGTTAATATTTCAACAAGGGGCTGTCTAAAGAGCTAAAAAATAATATGGCAATTATGAAAGCAGTGCAAACACAAAGCAAACAACACATATTGAGATAAGCGTAAACATATACACAATGGTTAAAAAGATGGGATATTGTAGTAAATGAGAAAATAAACAGGGATAAACAAAGATGCAATAATATCATAATAACACAGAGTTTATTGTAGTGAAAGCTATAAAATTATATGCAAAGGTTAGTAAAAAATCAATGAGAGAATTGGAGAAGTTATTGAAAGATCTGGACTATGCAATTGCAAAGATCAAAGACATTGATTGAAAGGTCAAAGCAAGGGTCAAGTCTGCCATCCTCACAGGAGACAAAATCAAAAAGGTGTCCGCAAAGGCCCTAATGACCAAGATGCCCAACATCCCTGAGAATACCATTGAGTGCCTTCTTAACATCCAGAAGTCTTTTGTGGAGGGCTTATAATTCAAGATGTCTTCACTCTCTGCAATTTCTGTCTAAGTTTATGACAGTGAGATATATAAACATCTCAAACCAACAAAGAGGGCCTGTACATAGGATACAAAATTGCATGTGCAACTGGTTGCACCAAGCATGGGTAAGCCTGCAGAAGCCGCCAGCAAAGAGGACACCAAAGAAGGTAATATAAAAATGAAAAATTAATAAAAACTCTTAAATTATTATCTGTTTTTTTAGAGGTCATGAATAGTGTAATACGCCAGGCCCTGGTCCCCCTTTTCCCCACCACGTTCTATGACAACTACGCTACTCATATGGCTAGGCAGATGTCCCTGTTGCCTCCTGTTGTACACAAGCTTGAGGACAGAAAAAAATGTTCCTTCCTAATTCCTAGGAAGGCATTAGCCGTGCTGACACACTGCAAGGGGGCATCTGAGTGGGCAATTACTGCCTACAAGAATGCCCAGTTGATCTGCCTTGACCCAGTGGCCCTCAGTGGAGCTTACTGTGTAAACTCTATTGAGCTTGATTGGGACATCCTGGCAACACTCTCATTTAAGAACGTACCAGAGATGGGCCAGGCCCATGCAGCTGCTTGCTTCTTCTTCCCAATGGAGCATACACTCTTCTACCTGCTAGAGAACTTTGGACAGCACAGTGGGTAAATTGACTGTTGTCAAAGCAACAGCTGTAAAAAAAAAACAAAAGATCCTCCTGCTGGACTTTGGGCTGACCTGGAGTGCTGATGAGACAGGGCTCCCTCTGGCCATGGAGCTTACCTTTGCAAAGACAAAGTATGAGAAGAAGATTAGTGCCATGTTCAATAAGCTCTGTGATTTTATAGAAGCCTTTGCTGGGGAAAGGCTTCATCTTGTGGTTTACTTGAGGTTCCTCTTTTACTTGAGGACGGGTGCCAACATTGAGGACCTGAACAGGGTCCTCCTTGGGATTGACAAGGCCAGGCTTTCCCTGGATGAGAAGAAGGTTCTCTGGGCTACAACTTAGTTGATCATGTGATTCAGGACGCCCTGGTACTGACTGGTATATACAGATTTGAAGCCCCACCCAAAAAGCTGCTCCTAAACTCCCACCTGACCATTCTTCCTTTTACTAGCAGGCACAAATATTTTAACAGCAGAGTATTCAATTTCCATTGTGTGGCAGTGAAGGTTGTGCACCACCTCCATTGCTGAATGGGTACATACTGCAGAACTCACTACAGGCGCCCTCAATAAAATCTCTTCCCCTCAAATATAATTCTACAATTTTAATTCTTTACTTTGTATAATAATAAAAATTTTAACTCCTATTTTTAGCAAACAATTTTTACAAAAAAATACTAGAGAAGGTCTTCATAAAAGCATAATAATATCTTTTAATAAAATTTACATCTAAATTGAGTGCTTTTATTTTTTAGGCTTTTTATATGTATTTGACATAAGTAACTTTTCTATATAATTATCATACTATAATATTCCCTATTTGAGATATCTGCCACATTTATAATAGATTTAATTAATTTACAATATAAAAATTGAATCTCTGATTCAATGATGTGCTGTATGAGATTGCAAGCTTGGATTCATCTAAATATAAAATAATATATAGATTTAAAAATAATTAAAGAATATGAAAAACATTCAGGATAGACACACCATTTACTTAATTGGCTCCTTAGCTAGGCATGTGGGGATTAACAAATCATTGTGTCCATAAAATTTGGCCACAGTCTCTGCTGGAAGAGTGTGGATCCTGGCCTGTAGCAAATTAAACAGGTCCTTGGTCCCAGTTGGTGTCCCCCGTTTGTCCACTTGCTTGAGCCACCCAAAGACCTCTTTGATTGAGTTTTGGAATGGGGAATAGGCATGGAAAATAGAGGTGCAAATTTGAAGTGGCCATTTGTTGGGGGCCAACTGTGATGCTGGTGTCAATTGTTGGAAATTCCTTGAGAATATTGGCCACCTTGTGGAGACCAACATTATCCAGCAGAAATACATTGGTGAAGCCCAGGCTTGTGCGCCTCAGGTGCTCCTGGACCAATCAGATGAATGCTAGAAAGATACGGCTGTTATGGGAGCCTAGTATCATTTGATACAGCTCAACCCCCTTTGGACTAAGGAGAGCCACCATTGAGTATGCTGTGGCGCAGACTGCAGAACACCAAGCTACCCCGTCATTAGAGCCTTTGGGGACATAGCCATACCCATTGCGCATTGATGAGGCAAATGCCAATCTGTCAACGTAACAGAATTTGTCTGTCCCCTTGGCTTTGAGGACAGTGTACGCCTCTACATAGTTTTTCTGGGTCTTGATATTGATTAAGCTATTCTTATTGTATAAAGATACCCCAAGTTTTTCCCACAAGAACCACATACCCTTAACCACATGGTAGTAAAAAGAAATTGAAGCCACAATCCCAAATACTGACTTGGTCTTTGACTTTATATTTGGCAGTTCAAGATGAAAATATTGGATTGTTTACTGGTGGATTGCCCATTTGTGCTCCTTGGTGAGCATGGTGGAAACACATAAGGATTTGTCTGCGGTAAGAACTTGCCCAGTATTGATAAATCATTGAAGGTTTTGCTGGCATATTTAGGTTCCTCCTTGATAAGGGCTGTGTCTGTCTTGTAGTCACCAGATTCTCACATAAGCTTAAGAAGGATGATTTGCTTTATATTGGGGATGGTCTTCCAGGTGACCTTTATGGGTACAGTTGAATCCGGATCCTGCACAGTGATGGGTACACAAGGCATAGGAACATTGCTTTAGAAGGCCACAACCTTCTTTAGAACAAGCTGCCCCTCTGTAGTTCTATAGAACTTGGGCTCTTGGACGTCTTCTTGATTGCCAACACCAATGTAGGGCTTGTAGTTAGTGTCAAGCACAGGATTAACCTTCTCCATCATAGCTGCTGGGACTGATTCTTGGCATTACACAGGGTCAAAAACAAAAGAAGTAAGTTTTATTTCCTTGTTTCTAACTTTTTTGTCGTGACAACCTTGGTATGAATTCTGGTCAGCTTCTGGACCCTGGGATTTATGCTCTGTGCCCTTGCACCTTGTACTACTTTAACTAGTTGTGTCAGTGCAACCTCACCATGATTATTTTCACTCCTGTCTCCTTCCTGAGTAGGCACTTGTGTTGCACTAACTCAATTTTTTGACCCAGGGAGGGGGTGATCTCAACCACAGCACACAGTGCTGTGTTGCTACTCTGTTGTTGTGTCTGTTCCACTTTAAAATTTAATAAAATACTAAATAAAACTCAATTAAGTTACAGCCTGGTTTTTTATTTTTGCTTCCAATCTGAATTTTGTTATTATATTAGAATTTACCTCACCCAACTACCTGTTTATAGATTTTTCATTTCTTAATTAGTTGTTTTTGGTTTTACAACGCCCATTTTAGATACCCAAAATAATTTCCACCCTTTTTCTCAGAATCTTTGCTATATTTAAACACCCAGCACAATGTTTTTAAAATTTATGTTTCAGATCTTGTTCCTTATTTTAGATATTTTTGTATCATTCTTGTTTAAAATTTATTGCACACAAAAATTGAGTGGTTTTTTTACATGTTGAGTTGTTATTATGTTTTGTTTTTGTTTTGAGTTTTGATTCACTGCTTGTGAGTGTATTTTATCACTGATTTACATAGTAAACAAATATACACCAAGAGTCAACTCAAACTATTTTGTTTGTGAATCCATTTATTTTGGGTTTTATTTTAAATATTTTTATTTTGGGTGTGAGAAATTCTTTTGCTGTGTTAACCCATTTTGCTCATCAACGTCAAATACCCCTGTTAACAGAGTGTATATTTTAACCTGATAGTTGGAATTTTCTTAAATCTGAAATCATTTGGTTAAATCTGAGGTATTTTTGCTTGTTTTCATAGCTTTTAAAACTAGTGTATGCATACAGTTGCTTAAATTAAAAAAGCTGGCACTTTTAATTGATTTTCTGGTTATCAAGGCACAAGAAGAATATATTATTAATAGTGGGTGCATTAATTCTTCATTTTTACTGCCAAAAAAGTATGGGCCCCAACCTTCAGCAAGACAATTAAACCACCAGGCCCAGTTAGAGTGCCACATTTGAGAACTTGCTTGAGAAACTCAAAGGCCTCTTCAATAGGGGTTGTGATTATTAAATATGCTAGAATAAAATGAAGATGTAATGGTTCTTTAGCCAATAAATGTTGCCCAAATTTAGCCTATTATGGCTCATTAAAACCTCTTTAATCATAATTTCCTATTTATGGAGCCCAATATTATCCAATACAATCAAATTAATAAACTCTGGGCTTGTGCACCCAAGGTTCTCTGGGACCAATTGGAAAAATTTGATAAAGATCTCACTATTGTGAAAAACTTTGATCTAATGGTATATTTTGATATCCAAGGGTACAAAGAAGAGCTACTATTGTTACAAAAGTAACAAGTTTGATGCCCGGGTGGGAATCAAACCCGCTCTTAGCCACCAGGTGGCGCTAGTAGGCAGGGGAGATTTGCCTGCACCTGAATTTTTGCTTTTCAAAGCAAATCCAGGTGCAGGAACTATTCCTGCCCTGGCGGTAACTGCAGGTCCTATTCTGGGCCCCAAAAGCTACGCTCAAGCCTTGATGGGTTTGGCTGGGCCTGGAAAGGCTATTTTTAGCTGCCCAGTAAACCCAGTTCAAGCCCACCCTCCATTAAATAATTTGGTGTCCCCAAATGGGGACCCCTTTTTCAATCAAGTTCCTTGGCCTCAGGAAAGCCTGTCAAGCCAGCCCAAAAAAGGTGATCAAATTGGGAAAACCACCATAGCCCCAGAAGCCAAACCTACTAGAACCAATGGCCAGCCAAGCCAAGATGTACCACCAAAAAGCCAAACAACTGTTCCTGAAAACCCCAAAAATGACCATGAAGCAGCCCAACAAACAGCAGAACCTGATATTTCAAGCCTTGTCACACAGATAGCACCAGAAGAATTCCCAGAGGCACTTGCATGTGAGTAAGTATATAAACCAGAAGCCCCTAAAAAAGTTCTGTATCATCATCCTTACCAAATAAAAAGTTGTTATGAACCTTTGGTTCATCAATCTGCTTCCATACCTATTTTTGATACTCTTCTATCTGCATACACCCAAGGGCAACAGCGCCCATGTCAAAATTAAAAATGTTGACAGTGGCCATGCTGACACTTTTAATGTTGACACTATAGTAAAGTGATGACCCAATTTTACTTAATGTTGTTTTCTGGATGTTGACACTTTTTTAATTAACAAAACACTTTACCCTGAAAATTTTTAATACAATTTTTTTAAAATACTTTAATATACTAAAATGACCCCAGAGAGTTCAAAACTGCAATAAAAAATTACCATAATTAATAAGAATAAGGAGATATAAGCAACTATTCTTCAGTTTACTATGTAAGTTACACTCTTTATTATAAAATTATTTTTTATTTCCATAAAAATCAAATTTCCAATGAACCAAAAATAAAGATATTTGATATATCATAATAACTACAAAATATAAGAAAATTCTATTTTTAATTTACTATACTTTATATAAGCATAACTGAAAATATCTCATAGCTTAAAGATAAATTAACAAAATATAATATATTTCTTACTAAACCACATTAAAACTGTATCTGAAACTTACCATTTATACCTAAAAAGATTAGTACACTATAAATAAATTATAAAATTAAAAGTTTAAAAGTAAAAATTATAGGCAAAGCAAGGTTTATTAAGCTAATTAAAGCCACCAGCAAGAGCAGTGGCATTGTCCTCAAGGTACTTCTTAATCTCCTCCACCTTGTGCTTTTTCTTTACCACCTTCTGCACGTCCTCATGGTAGTCCTGCTCCTTGGAATTTTGCTTCTTGGGGGCCACCCAGTTGGCCAGGTTGCAGAACTTGGAGAAAGTCTGGGCCTGCTCCTCCTGTAGCTTAGAGAAGAACTTGTTATATTTGAGGTTTGACCCAAACTTCACCTTCAGGTGCTTATGCCAAACCCCAAGGCTAGAGGTGGTCTTCATATCCCCCTTGAGGCAGGCGCCTTGACAGTTCCAAGGGGCAGTGGCCCCGCTCTTACCTCTCTGGGAAGTCACCTTCTTGCCCACCCATTGGCACTCAAAGTAATCCAAGTAACCTTTGAAGATGATGGAGTGCTTCTTGATGTAAGCGTCCTCCAGGAGGGCCTCAAAGCTAAGCCCAGTATGCTCTGGGCGCACAAAAGCTAAGGCAGCAAACTGAGTCAGGGCAAAGCGGCACTTCCCCTTACCATTGTTAAGATACTTCTCAAAAAGGTTCTTCTCACTCTTGAGATTCTTGAAAAGGGGCCTGCCTAAAATGGAAGAAGAAGCCCTGGACTTCTTCATCAAAGGTGGCCTCAAAGGCTCTGAACTGAGCTTGCTCAAAGTCCATAATGATCACCTTTGGCTCCAGTGAGCGCGCATAAGCTAGCTGCTCAGCGGCTAGGGCAGACTCATCCTTCTCAGAAGAAGAGGGATTGGCTCTTGTAACATGGGTGGGAGGAGGGAGCTGGTTGGTGGGAAGGGAGCTCAAAGCATCCCAGACAATCTTGAAGGCTCTGTTGTAGACTTCAGTCTTGGCACCAGGAAGGAGAAAGAAGACAAGGGGGATAGCCTGGTCATTGAACTGCCCATGCAGGACCCAAAGCTGCTTGAATAGGGAGGGGCAAGTAGCAAATGTGCCGTTACACAGCCAGGTGGTAGCAGTGTTCAGCTACTCCAGGTTTTGAGTTGTGGTGTAGGCTACAATCCAATCCTCCACTTCCTGCCCATTCTCATGGAGCAGGAACATCTCACCATCCTCTGTCATCTTGAGGGCATCTGTGAGGATAAGGTCCTTGATACTGGTGGCACTCTTGGCCAGGGGATTGGAGGCTTGACGCCTATAACTCACAAACTTGACCAACTGGGTGTATGTAGGGACCCTCTTGAGGTTGGTAGGGGACAGGTACTTGCAAGCAAGCACAGCCAGCTGGGTGGCAGAAAGGTCTTTGGAGGTGGGCATCACCTGCACCAGATACCACTTGAGAAGGCGGGCTATGGTGGTATTGGGCATGATGCAGGTATGCTTGCCCTTGATGGTTTGGACCAGGTCCCAGCGCTCAGTGTTGAGCCGCACTGGGCAGGAGTGGTCCTCACAGGTGTAATGGCAGCTCTTGAAGCCGCAGTTGGCATTATTGCAGCTGAAGATATACCCATTGGCCACCATGGCCAGCCCACCCTTTACGCTCATGATTGGGAAGTATTTGGGCAAGGAAGAGGGAACCTTGAATTTGCTGTCAACGTTGCAGATGTTGTGGGCCAACAGAGGTTCCCAGGGGCCAGCAGGAGCATGGCAGAAGCCAGGGAAGTAATTGGGATGGGGCTTTGAATCATCCCCAGATGAGCTTGAAGGGGGAGTTTGGTGGGGGTGGGGAAGCAGAAGGGGGCTTATTGTGGTGCTCCTCATGTGCAGGAGACTTATCCTTGGGTGGGGTCTTTTTTCCTTGCTGCTTCTTCTTGGTTGGCTCCTTGTCAGAAGCTGAGTTGTAGAAACTGTGCTCTGTAAGAGAGCCATCAGATTCCTCTCCTCCAGTGGAGTGAGCAGGGCTCTTCTCAAGAAAGGGCTCAGGGGAGGGCTTTGGTGAGGGCTTTAGGGGTGGCCTTCTTTGATGAGACAGTCTTCTTTTTGATGGGTTTGGTTGGCTTTGAAGGACGCTTGGTTCCTTTGGGCTGTTTTGAAGTGTTTTTGTCCTAAAATAATAAGTAAAATGGTTTAAAATAAAGCAATGTATGTAAAAAACAAAGAAAACAGCTTAAAAAGCATAATATATAAAAATTAAATCTTAGATGGCTTTTCTTGGCATTTAAAAGGTAAAAGAATACTTGTATAGGTTTTATTTTATTATAGTTTTAAATAAAGAAATTACAAGTTAAGATATTTATGTGAAAGTATTATATTTGAATATAGATTTTATTTTAAAAATTAGAAAATATGAAAGAGCAAAGTCAAAAATACAACATATCAAAAAATGAGAAGTTTTTATTATGCAAAACACAGTTTTATATGTGAGAACTGAAAAGTGTCAACATTATGAGTGACAATTAGTAAAAAAAGCTGAATTCTCACTGTCAATTACAAAAATTGTAAACATTATTTTTGACAACATTGTCACTGTTGACATTTTTTTTGAAAATTTACTATGTTTTTTCATAGTACGCTTAATTAAATTTATGTGGGCTAGTAAAAATTAACCATTTTCTGTGTGTTTTTGTTCACATATAAAAATTAAAAAAACATATGAAAATAAGTTTAAAAAGTATCAAGGTTCTTTATTTATTTATTAAAAATTATATTTAGGTTATGATAATATGATATTTTACCATTGTGTATATGTGAAGTTGTTAATAAGCTGTTGGTAGATATTGAAAAGGGTAAAGTGTCAACAACATCACTTACAACATTCTTTATATGAGGTGAAATATTAATCTAGGCTTAACTGTGCCACTCTAATTTGCTTAACTCCACCCTGGGGGATGATCACGAGCAAATAAACAGCATTTACAAGTGTCAACATTATTTTTAATAATAAATTCTATAGTAACTTACATAGTAACTCACGCTTAAATTATTGGATTGCCGTTAGCCACCAATCCACTTAATATATTAAAGCCGTAATAAGTGCCACATATATATTTATAACATGAACTTTTCAACAATCAAATGTATGTGCACTGTCTTTTTCAATATAATAATTCAATAAAAAATATTTTTAAATGCACACTTAATTTCTTTGTTGTAGATGTGTCAGTTTTGTTATTAAAAATAAGTTATGCTTAAAAAGTGTCAACATTGACACTTTTACGTTGTGAAAACAAATAAAAAAATAAACTAATTTTTATTAGTAAACATAAAGAAAAAATCTGGTTAAATTGAGTTTTTATTAAGCTTAATATTAAATTGTGTTGAGATGGCCACAATTTTGTTGTGTTTTCTGGGTTTTCACCCCTGAACGCTTTAAAAAAAGAATTAAGCTAATGTGACTAGCAAAAAACATAGGAGATTTAGAGTTTTGAGTCAACAGTGGCCATGTCAACAAAGTGTTGACATGGGCACTGTTGCCCACCCACTGGGATAGGTAGCCAGACTTCAGTTGACAAACCCAAAGCCTTTGACTACTACTGTCCGCCCAACACTCCATTTGGCCCTGTGCATTTCACTGAGTACCCCCCAAATACTGACCACAAACCCTGGACCTTGGAAGACTTGCAGTGATACACCCACCCAAACACACCCAAGGAACCCTATCAAATTGTCCGTGACGGCAAAGCAATCACCATCTACCCTTTGACCTTCAACAGAAATTACAACAATCCTGCTGCCTACCTGGTCCCCATGGAGCCACCCCTGACACCCAAACTGACCATCTCTACCCCCACCCACCTCTGACGCCACTGGCCAGAACAGTCAATTCCTAGGGGTGCTTTACCTGGCGCTCACAGGATTGATTGACTCTTCCTTGCCAGTGGCTGGGCCTTGGGTTGTGGCTGGGAAGGCCCTTTCCTACCTGGTAAATTTAGGTCCCATCATCTGGTGGGCCAAACCAGTACCTGCTTCAACTCCTCCCTCACCTACTGGAGCCCCACGGTACTCTTGGTATCCTGACAAATATTGAGTAAACCACAACAAAAACAGAAACACATTATATCATGTTATCCTTGGCACTTTGGGCACATAGCTGTATTCATTGCACATAGGTAATGTGAAAGCTGATATGTAATTTAGTAGGATTTGGATGCACTAACTTTGGTGTCTTTTCTGGATAGATTTTAAACTCTGGGGTTTATACTTTGTTTTCTATCTTTCTGAGTTACCTGAACTTCTTTTTGCATCTGTAAAATTTTAATTAGCCTTCTTTATCACTAAAATATTCTTAGTGGGCACTTGTTTTGTGTTGTGCTTTTCTATTTTTTGACCCACTGGGACACACTGACCATGTTGCACACTGGCTGTGTTATTACTCAATTTTGGCTTGTTTTAAAATTTTATTATATAATAAAATGAAAGGAGCATAACAATAAAGTTAAATCTCAGGTTACTGTTGAGGGTCTGGATGTACAAGCATTCTGGCCACCACCAACCTACTTAACATCCAGCCATTGCCCAATTTAGTCCCCTTCCAATATACTGTTTGACATACCAAGAATGGTAACCAAGCAATATCACCTGACCGTCCAAGTATCCAGTGGCTCAAACCCATCTAGCACATGACCAACCCCTAGGTTCAATCCAACTAAATCCCTGCCACAGTCAAGTCTATATAAGTCTAAAGTATTATCCAATAAGATATATTTCTCCTCTTTCTTAATTCCATATTTGAAGCTTCCCCAAAAGGCGCTCCTTATCATTGCATGAGGTTTTTTTTCTAGAAATGGTTATTAAATTGAATTATACATCACCCAACTGATGGATTAGAGATTTTTAATACAGTATTTTTCAAACCTGTTGAGATAAATTTAAATTGTTTAGTTTATAACGCATGGGTTCAGTCACACAACAAATTTCAACTTTTTAGATAGAGATAGAAGCTAATTTCACATAAAATGTACACTATTTGGCAAAATTTCCAGTCACACAACAACCTATGTAAACTGGAGACAAATATATGATGATTTAACAACAGATGTACCAAGCACTAGAGCAAATGAGTTTTGGTCACTGAATAAAGCTACTATGTTTAATATGAATTTTAAGAACATATCAAACTCATTCACAAAAGTTAAAAACTCAATCCAACAACAAGCCCTAATAGGAACTGAAAACAGACAACAAAATATCAAATATAAAAAATCAGTGAATCTATAGTACTTTTACCAGTTCATTCTAATTTAGATGTACAATCTAGAACATAAAATGAAAATAAACATTCTGAGTGTCTGTTTGGGATTAAAATTATCAAATTTATTAATGCATGCTGTTTTTTGATGAGGAGCGCTTTTGGAGAAGCTTTGAATATAGAATTAAGAAAGGAGAGAAGTATATTTTATCAGATAATACTTTTGACTTATATAGCTTGTGCTGTGGTGGGGGTATAAGTTGGATCAAAGATAAGGATGGTCATGTGCAGAATGGGTTCAAGTCTCTGGATACTTGAACAAGTCATGTGCTATTGGTTTGTTACCATTTTGGGTATGTTGAACTGATATTAGATTGACACCAAACCAGGAAATGACTATATATTAAGTGTGTTGGTGGCAACCAGAATATCTGTACATCTAGCTCCTTGACAAAAGTGCACATTTACATCCAAAAATAATAAATATATAAATTTAAAAACTTAATCAGAAATAAATGGAGGTGACTACAATATTTTATGCTGCTAAATTTAGATAGATAAAAATTATAATAATTAGCTATATAGATAAACTGATTTTATTTATTTTTACTTTTATATCAAAATGGACACATTGCAACAACAGATCCAAGGAGCCAAAGGAGTACACCGTAGATGTGGACGCCTGTGTGGGTCAAAAAACAGAGTGGCTGTAGTCCAGTAGGTGGACAGTGGGAGTTGTGCTGAATCAGGGGGTGAAAACCAAACCACACAGACACCACAAAAATCCAGGGAAGCCAGAATAAACAAGTAGCTAGTATTAACCCAACAGTACCAAAGCTGTTTAGGAAGGCCATCAAGGTCACCACCACCCAAACAGTAAACAACACCACCAAGAGGGTGTCGTTTGTATACAACCCTGTATAATGCCAATATGGGTTTCCCATCAGTCTCATAGAGAGTGTTAAACCTGTTCTGGATACCATATACAAGTCTTATGTGAGTGATGACAAAGGGCAAGACAACAGCAAAGAACTACAGTATTATCAAATTTTGAAGGGGCATAAGGTGCTAAAAAAGGTTACTTCATTTTATAGTCAGTTGCCTAATATCTGTGTCTTAGAACCTTTAGAGTCAAAACCTACTACCAAAAAATCCAAACAAAAGGTGCTCCCAAGCTTCACCCATATGTCAATTATATACTTCTTATAAGTATAATGAATTAGATACTGAGAAAATTAAGAAGAGAATGATACTTTAGTGGATATGAGTTTAGAGTATCATATAACATCATGAGAAGCCATATACTGTTCATGTACATCATGACGGTCACAAGGCTTGTCTAAGTAGTGTTATGCTTAGGACTCAAAATGTTTGATACCCATAATAGATGGGAAATTAATAAGAGTGCCACTAACTTAATGGTTAGTCAGGGAATCACTCAGGCAATTACTTTCCCAAGAGGGAGCAATCAAAGATGTTGCATCATCTCCCCCTGGGGTGCTGAAAGGTGGAAACTTAGGAATTTTCTTGAGAGGGTTGGGGATTTGGGCTTGGTACTAAACCATTTTTGTGTTGGGGACAGGAAGTAAAGAGTTATATTATGCTGATCTTGTTTTTCACAGGCAGAGTTGGTCATGGTGCATACACTTGAGTTCTGTACAAGTGCCAATTCCTTTAACAAGGTAAGTGTTGTTTGGTTTGACTTCCATTATAATTCCTGGTCCTTGTAACCCTGGTTATAGCTTGTGCATGCTGTGATTAACAACCCATATATTGTCCCCAAATTGGAACCATTCTTTCTGTAATGGAATAGCTTTCCTCTCAACCATTTCCTTTTCATTGTTTTTCTGGTCTCTTCTGGCGTGTTGCACATCAGGGTCATGTTATCTGGTACTTTCTCAGGCAGATGTAATTGTGGTCCTTATTTTGTACTGATAATGACAGGTTTATGCACATAGAAAAGTTCATACAGACTTTTGCCTGTATTGCAGTTGACTTGTGTTCTGCACACCATAAGCACTGCTGGTAGAATGTTGACCAAGGCTTTTGGATTGTTGGCTGACAGTTTACTGAGAGCTTCCAAAAGGGAACCATTTAGTATTTCAACTCTTCTGTTTGCTTGTGGGTGGCAGGGACTGGCAATGGTGTGTTTTATTCTATTTTTAGCAAGGTAGACATTGGTTTCAATAGCTTTAAGTTTTGTTCCTCTGTCTGTGATTAGGAGTTTGGGTTTCCCAAACTTGGCTATGATCCCTTTGCCAATAAAACGTCTTAAATTGTTTCCTTTATGTTCTTTTGTGGCTTGTGCTACAGGCCACCTAGTTGCATAGTTGATAGCTATGATGATCTACTTTTTGCCTTTGTTGTTGTCAAGCATTGGTCCTACAATATCCAGTGATCACATCTTAAAAGGCTGCGTGATTGATACTGTTATTACTGACTTGGGGGTGCCTTGGAGCGGGTGTACTTTTCACACACTTTGCATTGGTCTAGCAATTCCTTGATGTTGTCAAGCATTTTAACCCCCATTAGAAAGTCTTGAGGTATTCATGTATATTCCTGCTATAGGTGTGCCCTAGATCTCTGTGGTATCAAAGAATTGTGACAATATTTTGTGTTGATGGGATGTAGGGTACAGTATTGCCACTTGGTAGTATGCAATGTAGAGTACCATACACGCTTTTGAACAGATTTTTGTTCTTGAGGACTTTCTCTTGGATGTCCATTAGTGTACCAGGTGGGAACCCCTCTTGGAGGTTTCACATTATTAACATGTGCCAATCAGGGTCTCCATCAGTGCATAGAAGATGTTTACGGTATAGCCTTGACAGGGAATCTGTGGTAAGCATTTCTTTGCTTGGTTTATATTCAATTATCAAGGGGTATCTTTGTATGAGGCTCATCAATTCAGCTTGTTTTCTAGATAGATGTTGTTTAGTCTTGAAGAATACCAATAAATTGTGGTCATTTAGCACTTTTAATATATGTTCACCTTCCAGGTAGCATTGCCACTTCATTAAACAGTTGACAATATATATCAGTTCCTTGTCATGTATTGGAGATCTTTTCTTGCCATCAGACAGCTTTCTTGATTCATATGCTACAGGGAGGAAGTCATTTTCTGCAGTTTGGATTCAGAATACTCCTCTTATTGCATGATTGGAGGTTTCAGTTTCTAGTTTGTATACTTCTTCCCAATTTGGATATTGCAAGATAGGGACAGTGACCATATGTTTTTTAACTGTCAAAAGTGTTGATCTCTTAACGGTGTCCATACAGATTTTGTTTCTTGTCTGTGATATTGAATAAGGAAGCAGTCAAGGCGCCCCAGTCAGGGATAATTCTTCTGATGTAGACTAACATGCCTAGGAATGTACAAAGCTCACTCTTATTTTGCGGCGTTGGCATATTGGCTATGGCTTGTATCTTTTCTGGGTCTGGTTTTACTATGTCCTTTCTGATAATGTGTCTAAAATGGGATTTCTGATGAGAATAAGTCACATTTTGAGGGCTTGACTATAAGTTGGCTATATTGAAAGGTGCAAAGGACCAGGCAGACATCTTTTCAGTGTTACTTTATAGTTAGACTGTATATGATTACATTGTCAAGGTAGATAATAGCCCTTTTCCCAATGTGTTCTTTAAAAACTTTGTTCATGAAGGTCACAAAGGTGCTTGTGGCGTTTATAATACCAAAGTTGAGGAAAACACATTCAAACAAGCCATACTTAGTTCTGAGCACTTTTTTAGGTATATCCTCTGGTTTAACGCAGATTTGGTGATAACCAGCTGTCAAGTTAATCTTTGTGAAGACTTGGGACCCCCCAGGGCGTCAAAAAGGTCATCAATCAGGGGCAGGGGATACCTGTTCTTAATTTTGACCTTTTTGAGCACCCTTTATTATGTGACCAGGCAGAGTCCTTCATCTTTCTTTGCTACAAAAAAGACATCCTCACCAAAAGGAGACTTAGAAGGTCATATGGGTCCTTTTTTAAGGGCTTTGTCTAGGTAAGCCTTTAGCGTGTTGTTGTCCTTATGTGGTGTTAGGCAGTAGATAGGATGTGCTTTTGGCACACTTCCTTTGTGGTCAATCTCATTTTGGATGCCCCAATTGAACAGTAGCCCTAGTAATGTTTCTTGGAAGCCTAAAGGTAATTCTAGGACTATGTGTTATCAAATTGGGTCTTGTTTGCATGAGGTCTATGTATTTTTAAAGTGGATAATCTCATATGTACAGGTGTTCCAATTAATCTTACTGGGGTCATTTTCTTCTTCTGTTTCTGTAATTTTCATGAATACATGGCCTTTCATAAGTGTTTCAAGGTGGTTTGGGTACAAATGGTGGTGCATCTCTCCTCATTTTATGGCAAGGATAGCGCTATTCCAGTAAATATAAGGCTTGGTCTTCCTCATACAGTCCAGACCAATTATAATATTGTAATTGGTGACTGATATGATTAGACCACTAAGGGTAGTCTGTACATCTTCTATTTGGGCATAAAAGGTTTCATCTCTTTGGTAACTGGTGTGCTCCTGTTATCTGCCATGATAACTCTCTTGAAATTAATTTGAGCTGTGGGTAGTTTCATGAGGTTGGCAAAAAGATTTCAACAAGGGATTGGTCTGCTCCAGTGTCAAATAGTACTGTGCCATGATATCTTCAAAAGCAGAAAGGATAAGTGTGGAGTTTATTTCCAGTTTGGGCAGCAAACAGTATAGGATTGCTGGAGGATACTTGGATCATGGTGATTGAGTCCACGTCTTGGGCCCTGTACAAGTCTTGAAAAATGGGGGAGAGTGGCTTGCCTAAGCACTCCCTTGAGATTTTTCCTCCTTGGTGGTGTTATCAGTGCTCATTTGACTTGCTTGAGCGGTACAATTTTTGCTTCAAGGATGAGAGTTGTTGGCTCAGTTGTTCTGCTTGTTAGGATAAGGGTCCTTTTTGCTGTGGGACTTTCTTTTTGTTTGTTGGTTACATGCAGGTTGTTGGATTTTTTTGTGCATCTTGTTTTCCTTCCAAGAATACATCTTGGATGTTCTTACAGCAGCTCATGTCAAACTAACATCTGATGTATGTGAGAAGGCTGTTTTAGAAGTCCAGTTGTTGTCCAGCTTCATCAAAGTTGATGGTGTCAGGAGCTTAATCATGTATGTCCTCATAGGCTGCAATGTACCCCTCAGTAGTTCCTGTAATTTTGAAGGTTCTGAGTTCTGTCATAATCACAATATCAGAGTCTTTTATTGTGAATTTCTCCAGGAAGGAAGCTTTGAAAATGTTCCAGTCTTTGTTGTGACCAGGGTGTTGCTCAAACCATTCACTTAAAAATCATGAGGTGGACCTGTTAACATGTAAGGCAATTTCTATTGCCCAGAGTTTGTGAGGTTAGCCCACTTTTTTAAAAAAATTTGGGTGATTTGAATCCAGAGGTTGGTATTTTCTCAATGTAGTCCTGAGAATGTTCCATTTTCTGCTGAGCGTAGGTGTTGGAATACAGTGTTGGGTATTTGGTTGCATCAGGAACTGGCGGTGGATTCAGGACTCCTTGAGTACTGAGGAAATTATACTGTTTGGTTGGTACAAGAATATTGTTGAAGACAGTGAATCCCATGGGGACGTCCTTACCTTCTTTGTATTGTCTCTAGCGGGTGGGGAGTGCCATCTACTGTGTTTTTTCTTCAGAGGGATTTTTCCTTTAAGTTGCGTAGGTGTGGATAACCTACTTGTTCTATCACTGTCAATTATATACTTCTGAGAAGTATAATAAATGAGATAAGGGGAAAATAAGAAGAGAATGATACTTTATTAGATATGAGTTTAGAGTATCATATATAACCGCTCAAGTTGCTGGGGAAATTATTTAAATATGTTTTACTTGGAAGAAATTACCTTTTTTCAAGTCCAACAAAGGCTAACAACAAATAAATTTGTGCTTATACATTAGCTTGGGTTAATGGCTGATGCTGCTGCTTGAAGGGGTTGTTGGACACTTTGCAGTGTCTCACAGCATCCCTACCTGCATCATTTTACTTTAAAGTAGAATTTTTATTGATTAGATGTAAATTAATCTGGTTTTATATTATGGTAAGACATTGAATTTTTTATTTGAAATTTACTGATAACCATTGGAGCTAAAAATGACTTCATTAATTATGATTGGTCAATCAGTCTATTTCTCCACCAAACAGATAAGATTAGATTTACTAAGCCAATGTAAGCCTTAACTAAACATAGTACTAACTTTTTCACTTTAATTTCTATAGATTTACTTCAAAATAAAGGTAAGCTTTGAAATATACACATAATACTAACTGTTTTAAGCACAGTAGATCAAGGATATTCAAGGTAAGCATATATTTTTAAAATTCAAAGCTAACTTTGCTTTATAAAGGTAATAATTTTAAAAAAAACTATTTCAATTCAAAATCAATCCAAGGCTTAATTTCAGGTAACCCTTTTAAATAAACTACTAATTTTCTTCAAATCCTTTTAGATGGACTTGGTCCACAGCAGATCTCAGGGTGTGTAAGTCATTTTGACAGATCAAATTTACTAACATAAATTTAAAAACCAGATTTTTGCCCTGAAGTATATTAAGGTTTGGTAAGCAATGTTTTGATTCTCAAACCTTTTTAAAATAACGCTGCATTTCCAGTAACTATTTTTTAAAATAAACTACCAACCTTCAATTCTTTTAGATAGACTTAGTCTAAAGTAGATCTTGGGGTATTAAGTTTTTTCACTAAATTACCAGCCTAGATTTAAAAGGCCAACCTTTTACCCTGAAGCCAATCTTGGGCTGGGTAAGTTTTTCTCTAATCACTACCCTTTTTATATAAAAAGCTTTTTACCATCTTCAGATCTTGGATTAGGTAAGACTTTTAACTGCCAGATTCTAACTTAAATTTTAAAAAAGCCTTGGTCATTGCCACAAGCAGATTCTAGGCTGGGTAAGTTTTTATTGGGAGCAAGAAATATTCAACACCAATATTTTTGTTGACTGATCTTAAGTCTTTTTTGTTCCAAATGACACTTTTATTATATGTTGGGAATCAACCAAGTAATAAAAATATCATTTATTATTAAAAAATACTTTATAATCTATATCTTTATCTTTTTTTGTATTTTTTAATTTGTCTAAAGCTTTAAAATCTCTACTTTTTAAGCTACTTTAAAAGTTTTACTGCCAGAACAACACAGATCAAATAACTTTTTAAATGATTTATGTTTAGCTTTTTTGGCGCTGAGCAGTTTGGTACATTGGTGATTTGACTCATAACAAGTCAAATCACCAATCATCAAGCCAGCCAATCAGATTGCACCTGGTCAACCCCCAATTTTAGGTGGTTGACAGGGGCCCTGAAATCCAATTTTAATCAAAAATTGGATGAGAATTAAGTCCTGCATTTAAAAAACTATGTTTTACTAAGGCTCAGGTTTAAACCTGAGCCTTTTTTATCAAGTTTTTTTTGCATTATATTAATAAAAAACATTGAAAATTATTACCTTCTATATGTAATTTTTTATTTTAAATCCAATGGAGGTAATTACAAATATACACTCACTATTAAAATTTTTAGATATTAAGATGTATAACTTCAAAAGCATAATAAATATCTTTTAATAATCCTTTTTAACTTAACTTGAATTTTTATTAATATAATTGATAAAGATACTCTCTATTTTTAAAATAAAGAGATGATAACCTATGAGAAGTAACTAAGTAACAACAAAACTAGTATTATGTACTAAGTGTATTAGTGACATTTATTATATTATTAAATTTTAACCTTTTATAGTTATAGTGTAATATTATAAATATTATAATCACATAACCTTACAATATTTTTTGTATGAAGCTTTGAATGATAACAAAAAATATACCTGAAGAGTTTAAAATAACATTCAAGATTTTTATGTTATATTTGACAGTTAAATAGTATTTTATCATAGAGCAAAATCAGGGTATTGCTATACTGTATGTGTAATATTTTTTAGACCTTTATTTTTAATTCTCATGGATATATATGTAGCACATTTTTAAATAAATATAGCTTTTCTATTATCAGGTACCTATATTTTATAATACATATACTTTTATTATTAACTTATCTATCTCAATATGGGTCTATTTTCTAATTGAATCACTATTTACTTTAACTAAAACTAACTGATACTAGTGTTTTTATAATATTTGTGAATCCTATAAGCCAAGCTAAGATGAAAATTTGATAATGTTGCAACATCTTTGATTAATCCCTCTCAGGGAATTAACACCCTAAGTAGATCAACCAAATGAGTCACTGAATGGCTCATCAACCAACCAGTAAATGGATGGCACTACTATCAGTTGGCCATCTAGTACGGGGATCAAATAATCCAGATCCTAAATGGAACACAACTTGAATAAGCCCCGTGACCTAAGAGGAACATTACTCAGATAAGCCCCATGACCTCCATGATGTACATGGACTTTATGTGGCTTTCCATGATACTATATAATACTCTAAACTCATATCCAATAAAGTAACATTGCTTTTCTTATTTTTGCCCTTTATCTTGTTTATTATACTTTTCAGAAGTATAAGCACAACAATAAGTGATATCTTTATTAAAATAAATAATATCTTTAGAATATATAAAAGGGTACACACTTCAATTCTGACAATAATTTTTTTCTGGGAACCAGAATATAACATTATGTCATTATTTATGGTATTTTATAGTAAATTTATTAAAAGTATATCAAAAATAATTTTTATTAAAAATTTTAGAGGTATATAGCTTAATATCTAAAAAATTTATTAGTAAATGTATATTTTTAATTACCTTCATTGGATTTAAAATAAAAAATTACATATAGAAGGTAATAATTTTTAATGTTTTTTATTAATATAATGCAAAAAAGCTTGATAAAAAAGGCTCAGGTTTAAACCCAAGCCTTAGTAAAACATAGTTTTTTTAAATGCAGGACTTAATTCTCATCCAATTTTTGATTAAAATTGGATTTCAGGGCCCCTGTCAACCACCCAAAATTGGGGGGTCAACCAGGCGCAATCTGATTGGCTGGCTTAATGATTGGTGATTTGACTTGTTATGAGTCAAATCACCAATGCACCAAACCACTCAGCACCGCTTTTTTATATGATGTTAAATTAAATGGGAGTTTTGAATTAATTTTTTAATCCACCAAGATTTCTTATATTAAAATTGAATCTGTCGAAGTTCTAAACACAAGGCAATGACTGAATAAAGAAATATAAATTTAGAAACTTTACCATAACTCTTAAGTGGCAAAAGATAATAAAAATAAACATTCAAAAATACCTATGAAAATAGGTTAGTAGCTTATTTATAAATCATTCACCCATACTTCTCTATAAAAGTTGCAAAAACACTAAATATATCCTTTTATTATGGAAAACTATAACTTTGTGTGCCACTGAACCGTCTTTTAACAAATAAAAAATGAAATCACAAAACTTGATAAAATACCAAAAACAAATTCTGCTAGGAAACAAGAAAAGATGAATGGAAAGCTTTGCAAAATGGGGCTGAGATAGCACAGTTGTTTTCTTTTGGTAGCCTGAAAACTACTGAACTTTATATAATCATCAATTTCTAATATTATTTCATTGACTAAATCTAAATAATTGCTACAAAGAAACCATAAAGGTGCCCACATCTTGATACAGCTTTTTACTGGGTATGAGACCAGCAATGCATACTAGCAGGCTGCCATCACCCATGGGTTTTCACAAAAAAGATTTATGATAACTATCATTAACAGCCTAAAAATTTACAGTCCAAAAGATATAACTTGACACCTATTTTTAATTATAGTTTTTACTAGCTATGGGCTAGAAACACGTACCAGCAGGCTGCTGTAAATGAGTGACGCTAGGTGTAGCACAGCTTTTCTCTTTTGGCAGCCAGCCTGACACACCTTTCTTTTTACCAACTAGAGTGTAATATAAAGATTTTAGAAGGCCATAGATTTAAAAAGACAAAAAAAGGTTTTCAGCTAGGATACCTAGACGGGTACCCAAGT